>JAFFST010050246.1:59888-81223 GCA_022414735.1 Noturus placidus | reverse complement strand
GCAAGGTGCTAGCTTGCCATTGGGGGCAACTTAGGGTTCAGTGTCTTGCCCAAGGACACTTCGGCATGTGGAGTCACCCGGGCCGGGATTCGAACCGCCAACCCCACGGTTAGTGGATTAGTGGACAACCCGCTCTACCGACTGAGCCACAGCCGCCCCGGAAACGATAATTTTCCTAATTAATTAATTGAAAACGATCCATCATTTCTCTCATTACAGATAAAATTACAACAAAGGTTTCTGTCTTGGATTTTTACATCTCGCTTGTTACCGATTTCCAAACAGGCGTTTATCGAAGTCACTCCTGTCGCGGATGAATCTAACTTAATCATATCAAGCACTACGTAGGGTCTAGAAGGCCATTATTTTACATCCTTAATAGGGTCCATGTTCAGTGAACAGGACAGGCATGTGGAATACGGTCTGACCGTGTATTTGTACAGGGCTTCCTTCGATAATATAACATTATTCCTGCGTGAAGGCGAGTGGGAGATGGCATCCACGCTGAGGCGGCACTAAACTGCAGTAGAAAAGCAAGCTCGGAAATGTTAAGTGAGCCGAGTCGAGCCATACATCGCAGTGGAAAAGTGGCTTAAGGCCCTGTTTACACTAGTGTGTTTTTGTTTTAAAACGGGCGTTTTTTAAAATTAAAAACAAACCTCGTCCACACTGGCGTTTCCGCTGAGTTTCAGAAACGATCTCCGTCCACACTGCAAGACCGAATACACGTCACATGACCATTCATGCACACTGGGTATGCGCATACAAGTGTGAACAGGAAGTTGGTTGCTAGTCCAAACCGGCATTCCGTGTAGGACTTGCGCCGCTTGAAATGAGATTTGTTGCCGATCGCTCTAAGCGTAGCTCGCCTCCTGTGCACGTATTATAAAATACTGAATTTAACTGCACAATTACTGCAAAGATAAGGCAAGAAAAATCAGCAAAGTTTGCAGTTCAGTCTCAGTGTTGTTGTGTATACGTTCAAAGTAGCGTAATGGTCATATGGTAAGGGCTTGACGAATCAGGGAAGGATACGCAATGATCCAGAAGACCCAATCAGGGGGCGAATGTGGGCGAAGCCACGCCTTCATTTTCTAAAGTTTTTGTTTTGGTCTGTTTACACTGAAACATGAGCCTGGGGTTTTCAAACTAAAACGGGGACTTCGGCATTTCCAAACGTTTTCGAGGGTGGCAAATGCCGATGTAGTGTAGAAAGGCGTAGCCATGGTAAAACTTACACGTTTTAAAAGGAAAACGCACTAGTGTACACAGGACCTCAGAGATCAGGTTGTGTGTGTTGGTGCATAGAGTTTATCCTGGATCACTTGACATTAAAGTGTCTGCATTTAATGTAAATGCATCGATGTTCTAATGCAATGCATGACACGTCATTTGATTTTGAAAATCCAGTTAGTTTTCTGTTCAGAAGTAGGATTTTATGTCACCCTCTCGTCTCTTCGTCACTCTGGAACCACGCGATTTCGAAAGTATTAGCCATAGTGTTAGCGTTTCTTCCTCTTGTGATGTTTTAACTGCTTTCAGCTGTGTGTAAAAAGCCATTTCAGAATGAAAGTTGAACTGTTGTAGCTGCTAAACTACAAACCACTGTTCATACTGCAAAACTCATTTCTCTGATGTTCTTAGCAAGCCACAGATATATTTTTAGCTAAATACCCTGAAATTTGTCTTTGCTCTGCTTTGCCCAGGGGTTGATTTTGACAAACCTCCACACTGCTGTTTGGTTTTTTTGGTGTTTTATTTATTTATTTATTTATTTATAAAATTTTTTCTCTAGGTTTTTTTTTTTTCTTTTTTCAAACGACTTAAGCTTCAGGCTGTGGGCCGTGTTTGTTTATCCCTTTAAATCGAAGTTCACGTGACTGCATGAAGACCGATGCTGTTTTTGTCCCATTCGGAACGCTAACAAGGACAAACTGCACAAACACTTGTTGTCGTGATGTTTAATCGCCCGACAACCTCTGTAGGGCCATTTAGCATCGTGATGGTGTCATGAGTTCTCCTTGCGCAAGCGCTGGAGCTCGCAGGGAAACTGGCAGCTCGAGCGCTAAAATTCTAACCTAGTTTCGGTGTTTTGTTAATACAAAATGATGTCAGACCTGCGCCGCCCTATGTGATTGGCTGTAAGTGTAGGAAGCGCTTGATTTGAGTGGGGAAAACAGCCGAGTTTTCTATGAGCGGAGGACGAACTTTAAATGCCAATATCGCAGTCGGTCATGCTCATTTAATCATGGCCAGTCAAAATCGTAATCGCGATCGATATCCGATTAATTGTGCAACCGTAATATCTGCCCTGTAATGAACTCTGGGTATTGTGCATTGTAATCGTGAATCTCATAAATGTCGACATTGGCACTGCTTCAACACATTGATCCAGTCTTGTGTCGTTCAGCTGTTTGAGCCCTTGTCCCTGCCTCTGTTTTGAAGATGTGCTGTGAGTCGCTTTTTGTGAAGCCTGTATGGATCAGTTCGGTTGAACAGGTGTGAAGAAACTCCCCCGTTAATTACCACCCTCATCTTTGCCTTCTCATTTAACACAGGCTTGTAATTTCACGCCCTCTCCATACATCTCCTTTTGTGCCTTTATTAAAAATCCTACATCCCTCTCCTGCTGGTGTTCACAAACACCTCTAGTGTTCTTCAACCCTTTTGCTTTCTATTTCCCCTTTTCTCATGGCTCCCTATCTGTCTCACAGGCGCGTGTGATCTTTGACCTGAGGCTTCTAGGAGTCCTTCTAATATGCATTGAGTGGGTGAATCTGGCCCGGGCTGATCCAGGCTTGATCTTACACATATGCTAGCCTGGAAGAGAATCCTCCTTTCATCTTATCGGTCTGGATAAGAAAGAAAGGAGTCTGAGTGAGAGCTAATGATACAAGTGAAATGTTCCATAGCCCATTAACAATGAGCTTTATTTGGTAACAGCGGTTAGAACGAGCAGTTCCTGTTGCAAAGCAGAAATCTGTCTGTTATATTTCTCCGGCTTGCTCCGTTGTACTGCTGTTTTATTGATGTAAGTTGTGTTGGACACAACTAAGCAGCTGCGGGACGTGGGGTATTTTTCAACGACCTAATAGTGAACTCTCAGCTTTCCGAGTACCCCAAAGCCCTAAACATTGCGCCATCACTTTCAACAGTAGTATATAACTAGGGATGCACCGAAATTTCGGCTGGAGAAAAATCTTCGGCTGAAAATGAGCGCCAAGGCGGCATATTTCACTCTCGATCTAGCTGACTGTTATCGTTGCGCTCTAACATTACTAGATCCGCGATTTAAAGAACATTTGATGCGGAGAAAAGGCAGCACACACGGGAAATGATACAGGCAGAGCTGGAGGTCTGGAACAAAGTGTGCCAGAGAAACGGGTGTGCACAAGTGATGAGGGCGCAAACTCCCTCGCTTTCTGACATGTTTGACGAGATTCTACAGGGCAGCGCTTCGATCCACAGCAGTGCAGCGACGCTTTCTATTGCTAGAAGGCCGAGCCACTTTGGTTATTGAAGAGATACCTGTTACTTTTTCTTAAATAGAAAGCTGTCCAATTTGCTACGTGCATAGCAATTCCATGAAAATGCATTGTTGCAAAATTGCATCTGTTGTTTACAGTTTGAGGCTGGTTTTAGTTCTTCTTGCTGCTGTTTTGCACAAAATTCTTTAATACACGTGGAAATACATTCACATAAACAGAATAGAGGCCTAGTTCATTATTTGACTGCTGTTTTGCATATTATAATAGTTTTCTGGAACGTTACGTTATTTGGATAATTGGATAAAAAATCGGTTAGGTTTGATTGTTACAGAACTGAATGAATATTTTTATATTTTTGTTTTGGTGTGGTTAATTAAAAAAAAAAGTGTGACCATTTTATTGATTTTTAGTAGTTTTTCAATTCAGATTCATTACATTCATGAAATAATAATAATACAATTATACAAAAATCTATTTTAAAATGGGGTTAAATACATTTTTGTCTGATTGCGGTTTTCGGCCGAATGTTTGGTTTCGACCCAGAATTTTCCTTTCGGTGCATCACTATATATAATATTATTTAATTATATATTGCCATGTATGTGCGGAGTTTGCATGTTCTCCCCGTGTGTCGGGGGTTTCCTCCGGGTACTCCGGTTTCCTCCCCCAGTCCAAAGACATGTATGGTAGGTTGATTGGCGTGTCTAAAGTGTCCGTAGTGTATGAATGTGAGTGTGTATGTGATTGTGCCCTGCGATGGACTGGCACCCTGTCCAGGGTGTACCCCACCTTGTGCCCGATGCCTCCTGGGATAGGCTCCAGGTTCCCCGTGAACCTGAAAAGGAGTAAGCGGTTGAAGATGGATGGATATATATTGCATTCTTGATTGGGGGGGGGGTTCTATCCTGAATAGTTTGACTGTAAAATAATGTTTAAAAAGATGAATTTTGTAATGAAATTCCAAACTCCTATTTTGACTTTAGTTAACGTTTTATTACATCACCCATAATGCCGTTCGACTACCCTGTGGTGCCAGTTGGAATTCGCCTCTACCTATAAGGAGTGATGCAGCAGCGCTTTAGTCCTTCAGTCTTTCCAGCTCTCTCACCTCCTCATCTGTACACTCCTCACAAGCAGATCAGCTTCCAAAGCTTTAACGCTCATACCACAGACACTGCCATCGCGCTCATCATCTCGGACAGCTAACCATTTGAGCCGAGTCTCTGCTGTACCTCAGAGCAACTGTGTCGAACAGCATTTGTTGTCTCCATTACTTCAAAGTTGGGTTTGTCATGAAGATGACGTTAAGCATTGCTGGAAAATGGTGAGTGAGAAGAGAAGCTCTGTGTTGGTAATGAGGCAGAGGACTCCATGCAACTGCCAACAGTACTGAACCTGTGCAGAGAGGTGTACCTGTAATGATGGCTACTAAAACAAATGCTTGAGAGACATTCTGACTCTTTTGCTTTTCATCGTAGGTTTTTATTTATTTATTTATTTTTGGGTGCACAGCTGGGTGCACATTTACCAATTTATGTATCCTAATGGGTGTAGTACTTACTGATGTACAACACCTGCACTTCTAGGAGTTGCTCTTTGAAGTTTTTCCTCCTTGTTTTTTTGATACCGTAGCTCAGACTTAGTCGCAGAGTCAAATGGACTATCTAGCTAATAATAAATGTATTTTTGGACACTGATAATATCGACTCTTAATTGAAACCTATTCAAACGTCATTATTACCCAGTTTGCATGCAAATCATAAAAGGGTTCACTATTATCACCTGCTTTTGTGGTGCACAGCAATCATTGACGTCAAATACCTGTAAGTTTGCTTAATGGTTTGCTAAAACCGTGCATACATTTTGCACTTCAAACATTGTTCGAATTCTTCCACTTTGCTTAAGTGTGCCCTTGCAGTAGGTTTGTTTAAGATGGGGAAATATGACAGACTAAAACCAGGCCTTTATGGAAATGTTTAAGTATCTCGCCAGTTCACCTGAGGTTCGTTGACATTATAGGAGTCGAGTTCAGTCAGAAAGCTGTGAAAAATGAAGACATGGCTTTATTTAATAAGAAATGTCATTATTGTTGTTACAGAAGCTTGGCTGTGGTTATGGGGTTATTGGGTTGAGCAATGTTATTGCAGTACAGACATTTTATACAACGACTTTCTTTTTTTTTTTTTTTTTTGACTTCGTGAGCCAGATATTTGGAGCATAGTAATCGCTTCTTTCCAATTTCTGAGGACCATGTCAATATGGTTTTCTAAAATGGAGTTCCCATCTCCAAGCTAAGCCTTTGTGAGGGAACGGAGGAGAGCAGAAGGTCTTTGGCTCTCTGAATGAGGCCGGCTGCCAGACAGGGAGGAGATGCCCAACTTCAGCGTCGCACTAAAACTTAACTTTGATCATGTTCACATTTGCTCAGTTCATGCATGCGAAATTAATACGTTCCCATCGCTCTCTTTTCATACTGTTTGATCTCTCAGTTTTATAGTAGGCTGCCCCTCTGTAATTCTAATCCCACTTGTAAGGAAATGCTTGAATTGAGAAATGATTTACTTTAATATCGGCTGTTAATGCCTGTGCACATGACCCGAGACGACTGTGGTGCTGATTTAAGTGGTTTGCCTTCAGCGAATGTGCTTACGCTAGATCTATAGTGTAGTTTCCATTTTGGTCATTATAGATTAAAACTGAATATTTGAAAGTTATTTTTCTATGATTTGTTGCTGCACAGTATATCGCTCAGTACATTTACATGGACAACAATAATCCCATATTAATCCAATTAAGAAACTAACATGTAAACGGCGATTATTGATGACCTTAATCCGACTAAAGTCATGTGCTAAGTAAACACAAATTGAATTCAGACATGTAGTGTACTCCTGTTTTAGTCGCATTACAGACATGTACACACTTCAATCACACTAATATTGTGTGTGAGTTTTCACCGCATTTTACGACGGGACACCGTTTGACGAGAAACAAAGCAGGGCTTCAAGCAAGCAGGAACGTCTTTGGTCCGAGCGACAGTAGCGTTAAGAATTCTGAAAGAAATGGATATTATGAAGTACCTTGATGGCCGTAAGAACAGGAATATTGCTGGAGAATTTACGTGTATAGCATAACAAATAATTAACTGCACTTGAGAATTCCATAAAATAAAAAATTAAACACCCAGAACTGTATACGGTCCCATAACAAAGATGAACTGTAGGTCGAGACGTGAAATTCAGGAGGGGACGGCGTGACGTGGGGATGTAATGACGTATGGCGTGGCCTGGGGACGTAATGACGTGTGCCGTTAATCCATCTGTATTCTATAACGTGCACAACGGGAACATGAAAGAAATATTCTAAAAGCAGCTCATGTAAACACCTTAATCACAGTATTGTCTTATTCAGAGTAAGGTCAATAATTCGATTGCTGCTGTCCATGTAAACGAAGTCAGTGTTGAATATTTCGTACTGTTTGATTTTGCACTGATGCATTATGGTGAATGACACCGATAATCACTGATAAATGACACCATGCTAAATTCAGCACTTCCTCAGTCCTTAGATACTCAGCACTGTAATTATGTACATTGTTATAGTAGCTGATTAACCGTTAAATATGTATATATTGTACCAATTGATATTTTTCCTTCTTATTTGATCAAGTTTAACTGTGGAATATTTTGAATTTTACCACAGCGCTGTTGAATTCTTGATTCTGATTGGTCAGAAACTGGATGGCCTGTTATTGTAAAAGAACTTTTAGCAAAACTCAACAACGGTGCATATTGTGCACGGTGAAAATGTCTTTTAGTTGTTGTGATGTCTTTCTGTGTCCCATTACATCACCCCTGTTGGGTCTTGGGAGAGGAATGCGTGGACTCACACTGTACACACTGTGTGGAACGTTCTTGGAAAGGTCAAAACGGGTTTATGGTGTCATTAATGGTCAAGGAGTAAAAAGGAAGTACTTTAGCTGACTGTGTGAAACTAGTTTAAAAAACCCAGGAACTGGCTTTGTGGACTACTCCGAATATCGTCAGACAAGTGGAAACTGATTTGCTTTATTGTCAATGACAATACTCCTGTTAATTATATATTCATGTCCATTATTGAGGTCATTTTTTTTTTGGTAAACTAAAATAACCCTACTATGGATACTTCTGGTGTGTGAACTATATCAAGTACTTTATGTGGACTGTTCAGTCTCAGTAAAGTAAGTGTGTGTGAATATGGGTCAGCAGGGATTACGTTGTCTGTCTCTGATCCTTTCCAGTGAACGGTTCTGTTTAACGGAGGGGGAATAAAGGTGGCAGCTGCAGAGTTCCCTCACGCCGCCCTCCCTCCTGCACCAGGTCACTACTTAGTCACACTCGCACAGGACGCTCTGTGTGGAAGTCTGCGTCATGAAAGACTGACTGCTGTTCACATTTGAACGGAAATGTATCACCTGGTGAATGAAACCTGATGGTTTTGACAGATTGCCTCACAGATCAGGGAGATGAATGAGCACAGTGTGTTAGAAGTGTACAATGCCCCGAACAGTGCTTTGAACAACCGAACCGAACGATGTTTTTTGGAGGGTAAACCGCTTTCTTTACATTTTCTAGAACAGCTCCATGAGGTTAATTCTTGACTAAAAGCCCCCATGAGCTGAGCACGTTCAGATACAGGAGTGTGAGAAAGCATGTCGATTCACGTGTTCACAAATCACAGGGGTTGAATAGGTTGTTTCTTTTATTTATGTCATCCAGTGGTTAAGATATTCAAGCTCTCCAGGTTTGCACCAGCGGTGTTGCCACGGGCGACGGGCACATTCAGTTTTTTTTAAAGAGCTGAAGTAATGGAGTAGTGTCTTTCTCTTTTCCTTTCTCTCCTTCGTCTTCGCTCTCCTCGCATTCCATAAACAGAGGAAGTGTGGCCATGTAAATAATGGATATAAAAAGCGCAGAAGATTGGGTTAGGTGATTCCAACAGCTTCTCAGCAGCACGATTCGCGGCATATTCGAACGCGTCTTAAGTTTCGGGCCGGGTTTCAATATGGGGTCCACCCACTTGTGGTCTCTGTCATGTGGTGACTCATAATATATATATGTAGATCTTTTCTTGTGGTACGTACCATGTGTGTATTTCTACTTGTTTGGCAGTATTCATTAACTTTAACTCTTGCTCACTGGCAAGTCTGTAAAAAGCCAAAGTAAAACTTGTAGTGCCTTGAAAGACTGGAGAAGGCCAAAATGGCACCAGTAGTGTGCGTGTAGAAATAAAAACAACGCACGAGTACTTCCTCCTAGTTTATAAATTGTGGGTGTGAAAGATGTCCTACATTTGTGCTTGTAGAAACCCTTGAGCACAGTAGCATTAGGACTTGAGCGGTGGCTTCCTGTGACGCCGGTGGTCTCATTCCAGCTCTCCACGTTACACTGGAGGGAAATAAAGTCATGTCGCTGTGAAGAATGTATCCGGGGAATTAATACCTGGCGACGTGAGCAAGAAAAGCTTTGATTCATTGATGGAGACGTTGTCCAAGCTTTGGAGGCTTTGTTTTTAAAGGGAAACAACAAAGTTCCTGTTGTACAAATCCTCAGCATCCACATGGAGTGTTGTATGTGAACACAGGTGTATTTGGACAGCTTTTACTCCGTTTCATACATGAATACATGTCTTAACTTGAAATCCTGGATTTTTTTTTCAGCTGCTTTGAACTTACACATTCCTGTGCTGTTGCTGCAGTGAGCGGTCATGGCTCTTCTCCACGCTGGCATGCTCTAGTACTAAATCTAGAGTGTCAGCCTTGAAGGCCAAACACACAGCAAACCTCGGGCAGGCGTATGAAGGCACATGACTGGAATGAAGGCTGTTTTTAGTATGCCTTTTTTAAATGCAAGTCTTTTGTTAGTGAGATTGATTTCTGTATAGATGTCAAATATGCAGCTTTAGTTTCTGTAAATATATGTAGTATTGATTTTAGTGATTTATTTCATGGATGGATGATTTAATCGTTTTTATTTGCACCAGAGCACATTTCTGACCGTAGTTGATGTGGCAAAAAAAGCATGGCGTTTTTTCTCACCTGGATTTCATTGTCTGTTCAAGGATGCAGGTTCTGCGAATGATTTAGATGTTGTGAAGCTGCAGCTGTGGTGTTTTTTTTTTTTTGTTTTTTTTTGTTTTTTTTTTGTTTTTTTTAACATTAAAAAAAATCATACAAATATGGAGAAATGTTCCGAGCTCAACAACAAATAAAGGCGTTCACGAAGTAAGTTTTATAATTGAAACACGACGAGCATGAAATTGTACACATTCTTTCATACCTAGACAGACATACTTCCCTTGAATTAACCCCTGAAGGGAAATTGGTTACACCTTTTTGGTTCTGGATTGGTTTCTGAAGCACGAAAGCGTTCCTCTCCTGTGAAACTCGCGCCAGGTTGAAACGACAGGTTTGTGGGACGGCGTGGACGTGTTGGAGCAGAACTGAAGTATTCGCCTTGCTCTGTTGCAGCATGCAGGGCTAGCCCTTATGGGTGTGATCGTACTCATTGGTATCAATAGGCTTTCCGTTCGGTCCGGCGTTTGGCTCAACTCGAGTGCAGCTCGCCGTTCACTTGAGCAGCTCCATCTTTTCACTTTTCAAGAATCACTTCCTCGGGGGAAGGGTCATCCATCTGATATCACGCCGAGGGAGCTTTAAAGGAGTCATTAACTACTTTCCTAGACGCAGCGGGTGTTTGCCTTGGAGTCACATGACACTCGAGTATGACCCGTAGAGGTCTTGCTTAATGCCGTGTTGAAAATCTGTAATTTGATTGCTTCCACACCTTTCGGATTAGTGTGTGAAAGGATGTGAAAGTCAGATTCTATTATAACATTACTAGAGTGTAATATATTAAGCTGCAGCCTGGTCCATTTTAATTTTATAATCTGGACACGGATTTAATAATCTCCAGGGCCGTTGAAGCTGATTTTATGATGCCGTGATCAGTTTTAAGGACAAAGTCGTATGTAATTAATTTGCATTCATCTTTGCGCAGTCATGCATCTTAAGGTACATCACTGGCTGCCCCTCAATCCAACCATTAATCCTGTTTAGATGTGTTTTAACCCTTAAATTCACAAATCTTTCGCCGATCATTGTTGCATATCCTGGCTATATATCTAACATGGATGGATTTTTAAACAGCCCCAATAGTATAAAACTGCCGTAATATTTTATTGGCAATTACAGAATAATAAAACACTGCACATTTCGTTATATTTTGACATTTGTCATCAAACAGATGCAAAAAAATATCGTTCTGCGGTAAATCACTAAGCCATGTCAAGTTTTACGAAGTTTGTTTTATGCCTAAGGTACTTGCGCTATTACATACCATGGGTCAGTAGTGACCCTATAAAGTTTTTTTTTTTTTAAACAATAAAGTAATGATGTATTAATTTCTTTCTTGATATTGAAAATATATTGAGGAACGCTAAGGAGGGGACAGGGGGAGGGTAGTGGATGATATCCTGGGATGCTAACGGCCCGAGGTATGTGTTTAAGGGTTAACCAGGTATGGACTCTGCAGTTCACAGTTCTGCAAGTGTACATTTAGTAAATGCTGAAATTAAAATCAGGAGTAATTTCGTTATCTTCGTATCTTAAAGTGCATTAAAATAAAGTGTGTAACTCCTCCTTGGTGAGTACGTGCAATTATAGTTTTGTTTTGTTAAATTTGGGTAAAACCTTTTTAGCAGAACACATTTTCCATTAAAAACAGAAACTTTCCCAGTATTTGGATGTTTAAAAAAATAAAAAATGGGGGCGGGGGAGCGGGAAGTGTTAACCATTAGCCCAGTCTGATCTAACAAAATAGGCTGAACCGTTTGAACCTATTTGAGATTATAGGATAATGTGGTAACTAAAAACCGGTTTGGCTGCTGTTAAATGACTGTGAATATTATAATAATAATAATAATCACAATAATCACAACTACTGTAAATGGTAAATGTTGCACTCGTATAGCGCTTTAATCCAAAGCGCTTTACACTGTCTCATTCACCCATTCTCACACACACACAGTCACACACCAATGGTAGCAGAGCTGCCATGCAAGGTGCTAACTTGCCATCGGGAGCAACTTGGGGTTCAGAGTCTTGCCCAAGGACACTTCGGTATGTGGAGTCACATGGGCCGGGAATCGAACCGCCAACCCTATGATTAGTGGACAACCCGCTCTACCACCTGATCCACAACTAAACGGACAACAATAATCCAATATTAATACGATAGTCTGATTTAAGAAACTGGCATGTGAGCAGCGATTATTGATGACCTTAATCCGATTAAAGTCATACTTGAAGTAAACACAAATCGAATTAAGACGTGTCGAGTAATTCCTGTTGTAGTCGCATTATTGACATGTATTACAGACATGTACACACCTTAATCACACCATTAACGTCGTGTTGGAGTTTTCACCGCATTTTGCGACAGGGCACGTACACACATTGCAGTGCTCAAATGCGAAATGCATGTATCTCAGCTACTATATAGTAGGTAACACACGGTTTGGGACGCAGCCCATGGCTTCTAGCAGCCATCCATTAGCACATATAGCATGGCAAATAATTAACTTCACTTGAAGCGTTCGTAAAAATTAAAACACCCAAAACTGTATACGGTACCATAAGGAAAATGAACTCTATATAGATACGTGAAATTCTGGAGGGACGTCGGACGGCGTGGCGTGGGGACTTAGTGATGTGATATTAATCGATCTATTTTCTATAACATGTAAAATGGGAACATGAAAGGAGTATTCTAAAAGCAACTTATGTATGTATGTAAACACCTTAATAAGAATATTGTCTTATTAAAAATAAGGCCAATAGTCCGATTACTGCTGTCCATGTAAACGTACTGAGTGATTAAAAGTTTGGCTGTGGTATCATATAAAATATAGATTATATATACATTACATAAGTCACTAGCAATCTCAACAGCAAATTGAGCCTGGGATGATGATGATGATGATCCCACTTGTGACTGAAACGGGCACGAGCTACTTATAGCGATTAAATAGCTAGCTAGCTATGTGGGAGAGCGGGATAACATTTGAGCCTTTTCCAAATGACTTATTCATGTCTAATCATAGAGCCTGACATAATTTAATGGTTTCAAATGAAGTATTCAGGAGTGCTTCTAAATATAGAGTGTGATGTGATGTGTGAAGCAGAGCCAGGCTGTGCGTAGACTGATGACACTGTTGCAGCTCGTCTACACTGGTATATGGGACTTTCAGTGTGGTTTATCAATAATACAAAGGAGGTTAAAGGTGAACAACTGCAGTATAAGAAGATAATTGTATAATTCTACAGGGTTGTTTACATGTATTGTGTGTTTTAGGAAGTCTGGGGTCATTCAACTGATGTGAGAGGAAAGACAAACTGGGAGAGCAGGTTTCGGTTAGTCAGGCGACAGCCAGTGTTTCCCCCACATGGCCTCGTCCATGTTTAGTCCCAGAGTCTGAGACAGGCTGGTCTGCCTTCCTCCTACTGAAGAGTGTGTGTTTGTTGATGTAAAGGATCACTCAGTGATTTATTGCATGCTATATAGAAGAAGGTGGATGTTATTCACACACTGATTTAAAACCACACTGTTTCTGAATGTTTTAACAAGTGCACATTATAAAGGTAGACTGTGGCTCCTGTGCGTGTATTTTTGTGTGCATGAGTGTCTGTCAGCGTGATTACCTTTGTGTCTGTCTGTGTGTTTTTGTGTGCGAGTGAGACTGTGTGTTTATCTGTGTGCTTGAGAGGCATTTTTATGTTCATCTCTCTCTCTCCTTCTGTGTGTGTGTGTGTGTGTGTGTGTGTACTAGGGATGTTACAATACCAAAAATCTAGTAGTTGGTACCGGTAGCACCAAAAGTACACGATACTCGATACCAAAGTCGATACCACGATGTGGTATAAAATGAAAACAATAAAAAAAGCTCCTGGAGGATATCCTCTTCTGGCTGATTCTGGCAAAAGGGGGGGGGGTATTGTTGTTATCAAACACTGGAAACACGAATGAGGCTACAGTGGAGGTACACTCCTAAACACGCCTGTGTGTGCGCACACATAAAATATGAGGAATATTTTAGTTATCAAGCACTGTCTAACAATGACTAATAAAACAGTGGAGGCTACAAGGGCTAAGCTGCACTCCTAAACACACACACACACACACACACCTTATACACTGAGTGCAAGCATTAGTATAAATTCACCGATATGGTGGCAGGATAAAAAGTTTAATAAAAGCGTGAACATTTGAATAGTTATTAGTGATATTAAGCTACATTTAGCTGACAGGACACGGGCTGAATGGCGATGCATGGTGGCCCATTAGGAGGTAGTTTATAACATTTGCAATGTGTTAGCATCGTTAACAAATAACTGGCTATCGCTAACATTACATGGAGCGTAACGTTCGATGATTTCACGGCCATAACGCAGCTGCCTCAAACAAACATAATATAGAACCGTCTTTCAGGTGCTTCGCCAAATTCCAGGTGTTTCCTCGCTTTGTTTGAAATGAACGATTGCCTCTATTGTATACCGGCTTCAGAGCATCAATTATTTGTTTGTTGTCATCCGCCTTGAATGCGAAGTATTTCCATATTTAACTCTTACCTCCTTTCCTCTGAACGAGTCGGGGCGGAGCTCAACTTCTGTAGTTTTTCCCCGTGTGCTTATAGGCGTTCTTTACCACTTGTGGACCAACTAAAACATTTGCGCGTATTTGCTGCCCCCATCAGTTCTGGAAGAATTGCAACGTCGTTACCTTCATTACCAACGGTACCTAGGCTACTGCGGAAAAACAAGTACCGTCACGTTTTAAGATTGTTGGTACTACCGTTGTACCGAAGTATCGGTTCTTGTGACATCCCTAATATATTAAGTCTGTTCTTTGGTCATTAACAGGCGTAAGTTAATTTCAAGATTTGATGCATGAGCTGACGCACATGAACTTGCTTCCTTAAAAGTTAATCAGCAACTGAACGTGTGAAATGAAATAAAATGAAAACCTCTTGTATTCCAGTCAGTGTTTATGATTATGATTATAACCCGGCTCTGAAAGGATTACTCACTATCCCAGATTTATTATTGCCATGACAAGACAATCTCTATGTAACAGCACAGGCCCGCTGTTTGTATTAGCAGCAGGTTTGAAGTCTTTGCTCAATTATGCTTTGTGTGTCTCCCGATAACAAGACTTTACCCAGGATTAAATCGTACTAAAGTCTTTACTCAACTGCTTCTTTATTTCAGCACCTTGTTGTGTGGTCTCTAAAGCTTTCCTTTAAAACCAAATCGCTTTTCTTGTAGCTACACTTTATGAACGCGCCACTCCACGCCGTGCTTTGTCTTGGCCTGTCTCAGTCATAACACTTATTTATTATTATTATTTTTTCCTAAAAGGCAACGATGTTGACGAATTGTTAAATTTCAATCATTTTTTTCCCCCTCTAGAAATCTATGGAGTTAATAACCACAACATTTCATTCTTAATTGGTTCATATAATCAAAACGCCACATGAGCTATTGTCGTCATTGCTGTATGTGTGGGTTATTGGTGTTGACATAAGTGGCGTAAAGTCAACAGAAACGATTAGTAAAATGCAATGAATTAATAAATGATCAGCAAAGATGTCATCATTATGACAGGCCTGTATTCTGATATCTCCACATTCAGCAAATCCCGAGACTCTTGCTACAGCGGATCTGCTGCAGGAAAAGAGCAGAGACTCCCCCTCTTGTGTGTGCTAAAATCAAGCCTGAACAAAAACCTATTCTTTCGCTGGCATGCTTTTCTCCTCCATTAGCGGCCTAAACATAATGTCTGCGGTTTCCTTCACTTCAGCTTTGTTGATTTCAGCAACAATAATTCAAAAAAGGATCCAATTAGCAGCGCTCCATGGGTTGCTGTTTTAGTGTAGTATTATGGTAGTAATACTCCCTTTGGGACGGACTTACGATTTCAGTAAGCGCCGTATTCTGCTTCAGCATCACAGAGCCAAAGAGTCAAATCCAGGAAATAAATGTGGCAGAGGCTCAGAGGAGTCCATGCTGAAAAACAGCATCAGATGACTTGGATTATTTCCCAGTGATCATTGGGTAATTTGTTTTATTTTTATTTCGGAGTTTCTTTCCCTGGAAATTTAGCACTTTTTGCAGTCTGGCCTTGTTCAGTCTGTCATATTGCGCAGTTCTGGATTATTTTTCGAATGAAGTGAACATTTTTCCTGCTCCACTGTAAGCTTGACCAGACTGCTGACCTCTCCTCCTATCCAGCACTCCACAAAACTCCATTCTTTCATAATGACTTATTCCAGCATGAACTTATGATACAGGGTTTACTCCATGCGTTCACTCCCATGCTTTTTCATCAACTGCTGTGACTGTTTAGTTCAGTGATCTTGGTTGGAGCGTTGGTGCTAATGAAGCAGAAGGTTTCATATAGGCCTGCGACATGCTTCATATTCCTGCAGGAGGGTGGATTCAGATCCGTATGCGTATCTGTAAAAGCGTAAAGGCAAAGCGAAAAGCCAGCTTTCGATACCACAACTTTTAAAATAGCTCTGGATTTAAATGATTGGGCAATCTCCAAGTCCATTCTCTTTCCTGATCAGGACACGGAAGAAGAGTTCTTGGAAAGCAGATGGTATGTGTGACGCCTACAACTGTATTGTCACAATTGTTAAGTTGTGTATTGGCCTGTAGTACCAGCTTGAATCAAGGCTTTATGTGGTGAAGCGTTACTACAGTGCTGGAATGCATGTTTTTTTTTTTTTTTTTTTTAACTAATACTTTTTCCCAGATTACTGGCTGGATTGCTGCGCTTGTACAGTTTGGTACATGGTATATCTGCGTATATCTGATATCTGTGTAGCTCATATCATGGTGGAGGTGGTGATGAGTAAATATTGATGTTGGACAGGTTTCAGTCTGGAATATTTTGTTACAGATACAATTACGTTATTTGCCTTTTAAAAATAAAAAAAAGAAATCCAATATCAGAGCTGTGGGAATTGACTGATGTCTGATGATCATGTTTCTCTGCGCTTCTCTTGACACATTTTAAGAAACTGCAGTTCGATTGAAGACATTTAATTTCCTGTGTTGACGTGTGTGTGATGTGTGGCTTGTCAGTTAATATTATCTACTTGAAATCACTCGGAATAATCCTTCATCTGGAACAAAAAGCCACCACGGATCAAAAGGCATATATTGCAGAGACCTCGAGTGAAGGGAGGGATGGCACTCCCAAATTTCATGTATTATTACTGGGCGGCTAATATAAGATCACTGTTGTACTGGATGGGGGAGAGTGCGGCAGCCCCTGTGTGGACAATTACGGAGGGGGCGTCTATTGCGTCCACCTCCCCGGCCGCCATACTGTGTGCTAAGTCTAGCTTTACCTCTAATCCAGTTGTTATACACTCAATCAAAATTTGGAAATCACTCGGAATAGACTCGGAAAATGTTTTATCCAGGACTGAGCGATACTCCTTATCCGTCCGTATGTTAGATCTTGGAGTTATTCTTCTTTATCCAGAATCTTGGTTAGATACACACTACCGGTTGAAGGTTTGTGGACACTTGACTGAAATGTCTCTCATGATGTTAAAAACCTTTTGATCTGAAGGTGTTGTAGACAAAAATATAATTGTGCCAACATATTCATTTCTTTCATTAGAAAACATATATATATAATTTTAGTTACAAAAAAAAATATATTTTTAAAATGGAAAACTCTGAACGAAATATTTCCAAAAAGCAGTCAGGAAATGTCCAGCGTCGGTGTGAACTCCTTTAATACTGATTAAAATGCATCTCGGGAAAATTCCTCAAGAAATCGGTTGTGAAAATGCCAGGAATACATTCTTGGAAATTCTAGGCAGAAAGGGTGTCTACTTTTTGAAGTAGGGCTGCACGATTATAGCCAAAATGATCATCATGATCAATATTGATCAATATTGAGATCTGGATAATTTATCACGATTATTGGTTGATTTTGGGGACAACATATTTGAAATTGCACTTTCACGTTTAAATAAACAGATTACGGCTTTCACCTCCATGTTGTGTTTCATTCCTGCTAATGTAGAAATCTTTGCATCAAAATAAGACTGGTCCTTAAAATGCATCATTTCCTAGAAGCAAAATATAAATAAAATTGTAATATAAAATTGGCAATAACAGTGTTTACAGGAGGAGAGACGCACCCAAATCACCCAATAGAGCAGTGCAGGGATGGCGTCATTTTGTACCGGAACCCGGAAGTTAACGTCACACCGGTTCCCTCGACAAAAACCCATTAGGACTTTCACATAGACTTTTGGAGTATTAAAAAAAAAAAAAAAAAAGAAGCTCTGTGATCAACAAAAGTTTACGACATTAACACGTTTTGAAATAATCAGCTAACTGCATACTATAAACGAACTACACCGCAGTTGATCGACTTCAATGTAGGGATGTCACGAGAACCGATTCTTCGGTACTAAGTTTGTACCAACATTCTTGAAATGTGACGGCACTTGTTTTTCTGCAGTAACGTTCAATCCGATTCTAATGAAGGTACCGAGGTTGCAATTCTTCCGGATCTGAAGGAGGCAGCAGATACGTGCAAGTGTTTTTTAATCAGTCCACAAGTGTGAAGAAGAAGACCATCAAGTACAAGCACACGGGAAAAACTAGAGGTTTTAGCTCCGCCGCAACTCGTTGAGAGGAAATGTGGTTTGGAATATGGAAATACTTTGCATTCGAGGCGGATGACAACAAACACATAATTGATGCTCTGAAGCCGGTATACAACCGATGCTATCGTTCATTTCAAACAACGCGAGGAAACACCTGGAATTTGGCGAAGCACCTGAAAGACGGTTCTATATTATGTTTGTTTGAGGCAGCTGCGTTATGGCCGTGAAATCATCGAACGTTACGCTCCATGTAATGTTAGCGATAGCCAGTTATTTGTTAACGATGCTAACACATTGCAATGTTATAAACTACCTCCTAATGGGCCACCATGCATCGCCATTCAGCCCGTGTCCTGTCAGCTAAATGCAACTTAATATCACCAATAACTATTCAAATGTTTATTTATTTTTATACCACACCGTGGTATTGACTTTGGTAGCCACAGTCGCCCCAGTACCTGAACCAGTTTATCTGCAAAGTTTTTTCCTGTTCGGTGTGATGACGTTTCATGTCCCCGACAACGTCTGTGGTGCCATTTTAGCAACATGTTACTGTCACGATTTCCCCTCGTGCAGGTACACGCTGAAACTGAAGCTAAAATGCTAACTCGCCTCAGAGTTTTGGCGTTACAAAACGACGTCATCCCTGCACTGCTCTATGGTGATTGTAAGTTTAGGAAGCGCTTGATTGGGCCTGCAGTGGAGTTTTCTATGAGCGGAACTTTATTAAACGTCAATATCGCAGTCGATCATGTTCATGTACTCATGGGCGGTCAAAATCGTAATCGAGATCAATATTCAATTAATTGTGGTGCCCTACTTTGAAGATGCTAAAATATTAAATTATTTTGTTCCATTTGTGTTACTTCAGAGTTTTTATTATTATTCTAAAATGTGGAAAAAAGAATAATAAAAAAAAGGTGTGTGTGTGTGATATGACACTTTTTAACAATGCAGTGGGAAAACAAATATTACACTTGTATTGAATTACTCATACCTGAAAATCCTGTTTCGTACATTTCTGTTAAAACATTTCGATTGAAAGAGAAGTTCTTTCGGCCTTTCTGCTGTCTTCCTCTGCGAGCAGATTTCCTCTGGAGTATTTCAAACATGAAAAACAGAGGTCATGCTTCAGAAGCTGCTTTTCCATCTCTTAATCCTGACTAATAATAATAATAATTAATCAATTTGTATAGCGCTTTTTACAATGGACATTGTCTCAAAGCAGCTTTACAGAAATATCATTTTTACATTTACAAGCGACTTACAAATGAGACACACTCACACACCAATGGTAGCAGAGCTGCATGCAAGGTGCTAGCTTGCCATCGGGGGCAACTTAGGGTTCAGTGTCTTGCCCAAGGACACTTCGGCATGGGATCATCCGGGCCGGGATTCGAACCACCAACCCCACGATTAGTGGATTAGTGGACAACCCGCTCTACCGACTGAGCCACAGCCGCCCTGACTGTATTCCTTAAAGTGCGAAAACAATTACAAACTGTCTTGTTTGCCTAAAATTCAGCTTCCCCACACAAGACGTTCTATGGGCACAGGGTGCTGATTACTCTTCACTTCATTTCTAGACATGTATCTGGATGCTCAGCTTTAAGGAAAGACAGCATGGACTTGCTCGTTTTCTGTGTGAGCCAGTTGAAAATCATGGCATTTTCCCTTTACCACATTCCTCTTCCAACTTAGCAGGACAAGAACGCTTGCACATCAGACAGTGTGGTTGCTTGCGTAGATGCGTTGTAGAGGATTTACTGACTTAACACAGAAATAAGCTATAATAATAACTCCAACTCCTTGTTCATGTCAGTATCGTGAGTGCAGCCAGCAGTTAAACGTGCACTGTCCGAAAACACAGTAAAGTTAAATGGAATTTATGGTATGTTTCTTGCTTTATATACATAACCAACTATCTGTTTTTCTGGACATGACCCATCAGACATAAACCGCTTGAGATATCTGTGAGGAGAGCTCTTGGGGATGATGTATGACACACCATAAAGCTAATTTATCAATGTTAATGGGTCTCAGGGAGGGGAAAAATCTATGATTTCGGCCCTAAAAGTAATTAAAAAACTGTGTTGTGTAAAGGTTCAGTCTATTCACTGGAGTAATGGGATTTCCTGTGGAAACCTGCAGCTGTCTGACACTTGCCAACGTAGTATTGTTTGGTGGCATGAGGTTATTTTTCATCCAGCTTTCGTTGCTGAAGGTGTTTGTTTTGCTAATAAGCCTTCGTGTTCTCATGCTGCGTTCACGCCAGCGACGATTCTTCACTGTACATTGCTCTGTTATAGCGTCACTCAAGCAATGCTAGTGCGAAATCCATAAAGCTAGCTACTGAAAGTATGTAAACACCCCCTCCCGCTGTGAACACAAACATGTCTTACTAATAAAAAATAAAATGCATCTGTGCAATGCATGACTGTCTGCTATGACCTCAAAACAGCACTATTTCTGTCTCCTACTTTACTGGCTTATAGGGCTTGATGCGTTGAAAACCTTGGCACTGCTCTATTTTAGGTGAATCGAACACGTTAAGCTCGCAGCAGCAGAGCGAGTGTCATCACTTAGAACAAGAACTGTGAGAGGGAATGTTTCACAGTCAAAAGGGAGAAAGGAAACATAAGACCGTTCCTTTCTCCTATTGATGCTTGTCAAATTACTCCGCTTCTCATTTGCATAACGTTAATCTTGGCTCAACTTAATCACACTCGCTTTACGTTGATAATTTGTTTACTGCTGCCTGAAATGGCTAACTCGGTGAAAATGAAGGTTACAGCGCAGGGTTAAGAGTCTGAATGCAGCCAATGTGCAAGAGAGTTCGTCTATCAGTAGAGCACTTCCTGCTTTCCTACGGGTGCACTCTTTCTCTGTCCTTGTGTTACATGTGTTTGTCTTTTTGTGTGTGTAGGCATGAGAAAATGAGGGATATGGTGATTGCGACACTGTGTACACAAGCTCAGACCTGCAGCCTTGGCACTCCCATAGTATCAGTCACCCTGAATTGATGACATCTTGTTGATCTAACACACACACACATTTTATATATATATATATATATATATATATATATATATATATATATATATATATATA
>JAFFST010050246.1:39956-52790 GCA_022414735.1 Noturus placidus | reverse complement strand
CAGAGACCAAGAGACAGACTGACAGATTTTTGCCAGCATAATTTTTATCACATGTCTTTGCCAGGCCTGCTCTGCATGCTGATGTGACATATTTACTGTTCACCTGCTTGTCCTGTGTCGTCTGGGCTCCCGCATTACGAGCTAGACTGCGCCAGGACTCAGACCAGTGTTCTCGCATTAAAGAAGACTAATGGGGATGAGAGTTTAGTCAGGTTTGTGCTTCTGTGTGATGGCCAACTCCAAGAACACGTCTTTTCATTAGCATGGGATTCATTTTATCTTTCATTAATTTTATATTTATGTTTAATGTGACTGATTATTGCCTTATTTTGATCAACCTGGTGCATAAGACAGCTGATTGTTTGAAGTCCCATTTCTGGACAGGAGCGGTAGATTTTTGTTTACAGTATCATCTGCACTGCATGCCTCACGTTTGATTTAAAAAAAAAAAAAAAAGAAAAAAGCATTTTGGTTACAGGGTATACTACAGGCTTTATATACGGTGCTTTGGCAAAAATAGCAGAAATAATTCTGTACGATGTGGACAAAATTAGCCTTTTCCTCATTATACTGCTGCTCATTGTGTTTGAGATGTGCTTTGAATGCACTGTATGGCTAAAAGTTTTCGTACCCTCACCCTTACACTCATATGTTCTTGGTGAACATCCCATTCCAGATTTATCCCCTTTTGCTGTTATCACAACCTCCACTCTTCTGGGAAGGCTTTCCACTAGGTTTTGGAGCGTGGCTGTGGGGACACGAGTTCTTTCACATAAACTTCAGCAAACCATGTCTTCATGGAGCTCCCATTGTGCACCTGTTGGAACAGGTTTAGGTCTCTTAGGTCCTAATTGTACAGTATGCAAACACATTCTATACAATTGTGTGCTTCCAGCTTTGTGGCAACAGTTTGTGGAAGAACCACCTCTGGCATTGATCAAGTGTCCACAAACATCTGGCCATATAATGTCTGTTAAAACAGATTAGTGAACATGTGTATAGGGCGGCTGTGGCTCAGTTGGTAGAGCGGGTTGTCCACTAATCATTGGGTTGGTGGTTCGAATCCCAGCCCGGGTGATCCCATGCCGAAGTGTCCTTGGGCAAGACACTGAACCCTAAGTTGCCCCCGATGGCAAGCTAGCACCTTGCATGCAGCTCTGCTCCCATTGGTGTGTGAGTGTGTCTCATTTGTTAGTCGCTTTGGATAAAAGCGTCTGCTAAACGAATAAATGTAAATGTGTCCTGGTTGAATATTGCATTTTAATAAATTTTTTGGGGGCGGGATTTTACCAGTCCTTTTGATTTATTGGGAAAACTCTGGAATCTCGGACAGAGCAGAATGTTTACCAAGGGCAATGAAATTGTGGTTAGCTTGAGTAATCATTTGGATATTGCAGGTTTCTATGTTGAAGTGTTGCACATTCTAATATGGCAGTCACTACTGATTAAATGGTAGACTGTTCAGAGGCACTAGGGCCTTCCAAAATTGTTTCATTCTTTTCAAACTATTTTGTACAGAGAAATGACCTCTTGAATTAGGGTTTCAATGGGGTCATGATTTCACAGATGGGCTGAAGGTTACTTAGGGAATGGCAAACGGTCTATAAATGTTTCAAGAATAAAATATTGCGACTACTTTTTGTCAAGCTGCCTTCTTTGGCCTTTCAGACCAAATGTTTTATGTCACGTCATTAGTTTTATTACAGCCACGTTTGGCGATAATGGCTGGATGATTGAACATTCCAGGACAAAATATTTAGAAATTTGTGATCGTATCTGGGTTAGGTTTTTAAAAAAAAAATTTTTAAATACATTTTGTAGTGTTGCCCAGGAATGAGTCAGTTTACTGTCCTGAAGTGCTCCTGTGCAGTAATGGATTGACCAGGATGGATGATTTCATTCTGTGTGGACACAGAGCAGGAGACCTGGGTGTTTATCCTGTGTTTTATAGAGATGAATGACAGACTCTGACAGGTGTGCCAGATTATAAACTGCCTCCTCGAGCCTGTCGGAGCCTCTGTTAGTAAAACAGAGTTTTGTGGTCTGTTTGAGAAGGTGCCACTGTGCGGATCTCTTAAAAACTGCCTGGCACATGCAGACAGAGACCGTGGGACCATCCCAAATGGTTCTCCCTTTCAGAGTCCGAACTTCTCGGTGCACGTCTATGGTATGAGTGAGTCACAAGGTTATGAAAGTGAGTATTTGGGACAGTCGGAAAGAGCTAATTTTATTCTATTTGTGTCTTCACTGTGGCTCGCCATTCAGTGATTGTGCTGGAGAGTCACAAAATTGCACTCAAACGATTGTGCTGATTATTATACAAGAATCAAAGAAAAAAGTAAAAGATATTATTTATTTCCTATTACGTAAAGTCCATAAACCAGAGATCCATAGGGGCAAGATCTGCACAGCCCCATGCTCGCTATGTTATGCTGCAGTGTGACAGTGTGTTATGCTGTTTTCATTAAGCCTTGGTGGTGGTAATGTGCATGATAACATCATTTCACACCTTTGCCCTTCTGACATGTTCTGTAGCTAGAAATATTAGCAACAAGCTAGCCAGACAATAATGAGTAGCTTAGCAACAAGATAGCCGGCTAACGTTAGTGATTAGTTTAAAGGTGATGATTACCTTCCCAAAAACAGCTATCCGTATGGTCAAAGTTATAGATTTTACCGATCTGATGGTTGAAAAGGCCACCCCCAAGCTGTTGAGTTGAAATTTCAAGCTGAGTGGGTGTTTTTGGTTGTAGCCAGGGAATTACAAGTTGCCAGATTGGGCTGGTTTAAAAATACTCAATAAAACCTTGCTTTGAAGTGATCTGAATTGTATCTAATAAATATCTCCAAACAGCAAAGTGTAAGTGCGGATGTCCAGAACTATTTTTGTTGTGAAAAATATTGCAAAAATTGGGAGACGGAAAGGGGGATTATTTATTGGATAATGTCCAAGGCTGAGGACAAGATTTTTCCAATTCCCAAGTTTTGCACGGTTGTATGTTTCTATTGAGGGATTACTTTAAGATTCAATAGATAGTAGCCTAAAGCATAAATCGAGTGTGACTTAATTGGGTTTTAGGCTGTAGTGTCATTATTAATGTTGGCCTGCCTCACTAAAATCTGTAGTCATGAGGTGCTGCAGCTTAAGCGTTTATATTCTAAGGATGCTTAATGACAAGTTAGAAAGACTCTTCAGGACTCTTAATTTTATTTCAATATCTTTTGTAATGGGGCCCTTGCAAAAATATATAAATAGTGCCTGCTTCGATCCTGGCTTCACCCAAGTCCACTTAAAGGGTGCTCATGAGGTCTGTTTTGAAGTCTAACATTAGAAATGTGACACACTACACCTTTTGTGTACATAGTGGACAAACGCAAATGAGAACCGTGAGGCCACATGTGCGGTATTTGGGACAAGGTCAGAACTACAGAGGCGACCTGAGAAACACGCCTGTTACCGTTTAACCAGGAAATGAAAAGTAATTAATGTTCCTGTCTCTTTAGCTGCCTGTCGGTGGCCTCGGGGGTACTGAGTTTGTTGACAGGGCTGTACATTAACTTTTGGAGCAGGTAGCAGCTTTTAGTTTGTTTTCTCTAAATGATCCTAAACCCTCTGCTGAGTTACATTTTAAGAAAAAACAGTGCACTTTTCTGTATTAGAACAGGATGACTTTCTCTTTTGTGTGTGACAGGATTGTCTCACTGTTCAACGTAAAAATAGTTGGGTGTGTTTTTTCTTTTCTTTTTTTTTTTTTTGTATTTTATTTATTTATTTATTTATTCATTTATTTTTAATGGCTAGTTCCCATTCATCACACTATCATACAACTACCCACTAGGCTATCACATGGTTCCTCCATCTTTTCAAACTGCTGCTCATGCAATGTCAGGGGGGTGGCGTAACCCCCGGAGGAAAGTGTTAGCCACCCACTTCCGCATGCACGAGATGCCCATGATGGGCTAGTATCACTGTGATTGATATGGGGGAGAGAGTATGCCACCCCTCTTCCTTGAGAGCATGGCCGTTTTTGCTCTCTTGGGCTCCCAGCCATGGATGGCTGTGGCAACATCGGGATTTGAACTCGCGACCTCTGGATGAATCTCTGGGCGGTTTCTTTTTCTGTTGCATAGAGCCCCATATCGTTTTTTTTTTTTAATTTTTAAATTTAAATCCTCGATTCTCGATCCTTATTTACTTTTAAGAGTAGTACATGACAATATATTAGAACATATCGTATGATGAACCTGGAGGCCTTTTTTGTTCACAGCTTAGATTTAATACGAGCCCATACTTCAGTCCATACCTAGGCACAATCTGTGTCTCCCTAAAAGGTTTAGCCGATCGATCATTTGTTTCCAGAGTGATTTAATGCTTCTTTCGCTTGACCTCCCTCTTATTGACCCAAAGATTTCCTGAGGTAACTTTGAAGTGGACTTCCTGTACATGAAGTGCATTTCCTTTGTTTGCTCGAGCGATTGCTTCAGAGTCAGTGAGGGGCTGTTTTATGAGCCCACAGGGACATGGTGCATTTTATTACCACCCTTCAGCAAAACACATGCACAGTGCAGTAACACCTTCCTTTTTTACATTAAGGTTGTCATTTGCATGTTGTTTGTGAAAGTGTTTTGCTGATTTTCTTCTGTTTTTGTGTACATCTCACACTAAATTGTTTCAGAAATTTTAATGATAATGTTATTTATTGAAGCAAAAAAGTTATCCAGTACCAACTGGGCTTGTGTGAAAATATTTCCCCGTGTAGTTACTAATTCCCCAAATCTGAGATCCCATTCATAATGGGGTTCAGCTGGACTAAACACAACCAGACCTGATTACTGCAAACCCTGTTCAATCAAATCACTTAAATAGAACTTTTTTTCAACAGCATGAAGTTGGTTCACTATGCCAAAGTTGAAAGAAAATCCAGAAATTTTGAAGCAAAGGATTGAAATACATCAGTCTGGGAAGGGTTACAAATTGATTTCAAAAGCTCTGGGACTCCAAAGAACCACAGCGTTATACACCGTTATATCCAAATGGAAAAACTCGGCACAGTGGTGAACCTTCCCAGAAATGGACAACCTTCTAAAATTCCCCCAGGAACACTGCAATTACTCCTTTAGAAAGTCACAAAAGAGCCAAGGACATCATAAAAGACCAACAGGCCTCTCTTGCACCAGTAAAAGTTACTGTTCATGACTATCAGGAAGACACTGGGTAAAACTTGCATCCATGGAAGAGTCGCGAGGCAAAAGCCACCTCTAGCCCAGAAGAACATTTTAAGGCTCGTCTGAATTTTGCCAAAACACACCTTGATGATGGTCAAAGCTTTTGGGAGAATGTTCTGTGGACTGATGAGTCGAAACTGGATCTGTTTGGAAGACTGAGGTCCCGTTACATCTGGTGTAAACCAAACACAGAATTCCACAAAAAGAACATCATACCTACGGTCAAGCATGGTGGTGGTAGTGTGATGCTGTGGGGATGCTTTGTTACTTCAGGGCCTGGGCAAGATGGCAATAAATGAGGGAAACCTGAATTCTGCTCTCTAGCTGAAAATCCTAAAGGAGAATGTCCTGTCACAACTGGATTATGAGGAAAGACAATGATCCAATGCCTAGGAGTAAGTTTTAGTTTTACAATTATTGCTGCTAAATGTGGCACAATCAGATTTTAAGTTTAATGGGCAATTAGCTTTTCAAATTGCTGATGGGTGTTTTTGATAACTTTTTTTTTTGCTTCGGTAAAAAATGAAATATTAATAACTGTGTTGTGTGTTTACTCGGGTTGCCTTTTGTTTTATTTTGTTTGAAGATTTAAAACTATTTAGTATGAGCGAGATACTAAAAAACGGAATAAAATCATGGTGGGGCAAATACTTTTTCACAGCACTGTACTGTTCATTTCATGTAAATATTTAAAACACTTCCTAAAATCCTAAATGTTCATTTGAACTTTGTTTCTAAATGAGTGTCTATGTTGAACGCCTTCCAACTTATTGACTTCCAACTGTACATCATATTACACCACAGTGCTGTTGAATTGTTGATGCTGATTGGTCAGAAAGTGTGATTCATTTTGTATACCAGCAGCTCTGACAGTAGTTTAACCTGTTATTTATTGTAGCCTTTTATTAACGCACTTATTCTAATATATTCTTGTTTGTATAGCAACAGCGTCTCTACGGCCTTGCTCAACATGTGTAATTGTTGATATGGTGAAGTATTCTGGTTGAAAGTCTCCAGTGTCGGTGCTTTTTTTTTTTTTTTTTTTTTTTTTTTTTTTTTTTTTTTTTTTTTAAAAAAAAAGAAAATTAGAAATTTTTCAGGATGGATTATTGTTCCACAGTAAGATGACAGGTTGGATTTTTTTCAGTTCCTCCAGGATTTTGCGATTGCAGAAATGAGCACATAATAAGCAAACTGCAATATTCGGAGGAGCCTGCAATTGTTTCTAAATTACCGCAGATTTAGGCGAAAACGGGTCATGTGACGTCATCACAATGTGCATTCAGCCAAAGCCCTCCTCGACTCGTGTGCATAGAATAGGAGTCCATGTAAACGGTCTCATTTAAACGGTCTCATATATACGCGCTCAGTCCATGTGAAGCTCTTCATAATATTCACATCTTCACACTTATTTCTACACCCATCCCCCATATACTAGAGCTTCTAACACTTTTTTTTTTATTAGCACACCATATATTATTTAATGTTTTATAAACAATGGAGCAAGTATTAAGGCTAGTTTATTCATATGCATCCATTCAAGACATTGGAGTTTGTTATACCATTATGTAGACTATACTTTCCACTTATTTCGATGGATTAACAAAAAAAAAAAAAAAAGCAACATCCTGGTAGGTTGTACATTCACAAACTCCTTCGATATACAGTATATGGATTACTGTATATCACGGGCCGCTGTAGGGTCTTAACATGACAATGTGATAATCCATCCATCCATCTTCTATACCGAAACCTGGAGCCTATCCCAGGAGGCATCGGGCACAAGGCGGGGTTCACCCTGGATAGGGTGCCAGTCCATCACAGGGCACAATCACATACACACTCACACACATATTCATGGGATGTGGACCTGAAAAGGAGTAAACAGTAGAGGATGGATGGATAATTGTAGAGAAAAAGTATAAACAACACATCTCTGTGTTATTAATTTTTTAACACATCTTTGTGTGGAAATGTACTAACACAGTGATTGTGTTAAAAGCAACACAAAATGTGTGAACCAGACACCTGATTGAGTGAAGGTCCATCCATCCATCCATCCATCCATCCATCTTCAACCGCTTACTGCTTTTCAGGGTCAAGGGGAACCTGGAGCTTATCCCAGGAGGCATCGGGCACAAGGCGGGGTACACCCTGCACAGGGTGCCAGTCCATTGCAGGCTGATTGGCGTGTCTAAAGTGTCCGTAGTGTATGAATGGGTGTGTGAGTGTGTATGTGATTGTGCCCTGCGATGGACTGGCATTAATAGGAGTCCATGTAAACGGTCTCATTTACCAACAATCATCACTGCGATGATCAAGTTGCATTGCAAATATTGCAAAAAGCCGCAGCAAAATCAAGCATTTTTGTCTGGAACAATCACAAAAAAACTGTGTGAAAGCCTGTACGGACTGTTTGGTTTTTTTTTTGGAACTTGTAAAGGGAGAGAAAAACAGAGAGGCAATCGAGGAAATGACTGTTTGCTTCTAGGCACTATGACGTTAGTGATGACAAGAACTAACTTTTTGTTTTTGTTTTTGTTTTTTTTGACGTTCCACAGCATTAAATATAACACAGATGCACAGAAAGCGTGCCTTGTTGTGATTATTATAAGAAGAATAAAAACCTTTGGGACATGGGCGGCTGTGGCTCAGTCGGTAGAGCGGGTTATCCACTAATTGTAGGGTTGGTGGTTCGAATCCCGGCCCGGGTGATCCCATGCCGAAGTGTCCTTGGGCAAGACACTGAACCCTAAGTTGCCCCCGATGGCAAGCTAGCACCTTGCATGCAGCTCTGCTACCATTGGTGTGTGAGTGTGTCTCATTTGTAAGTCGCTTTGGATAAAAGCGTCTGCTAAATGAATAAATGTAAATGTAAATAAATGGGACATGCTGTTACTGGACAATACTCCGCTTCAGGGTGGTAACAGGAGGGTAATTTTGCTTCATGTCTGGCTCAGTCACACCACACCAAACCCAACCTTGATTTATTTTTTCATAACAGCACAACTTATCATATTTACTCCAAACTTGAGTCATATTTTAGTCCTTATCAACAGTATTCAAACAGCAACAGGTTTAAATCTGACCTTATATACTTGGGAAACGATCAACCTCGTGTGTTCCTCTCGTCTTTGTGGCAGTGTTAATCTTATTTTCTGCCTTTTTATCTTCAAACGCAATGCTTGGATTACAGACGCCGTTTATCCTGTTTCTCTCTACATGGTTTACTGCTTTTGAGAATCCTGAAGTTTTTTTGGGGGGGAACAATAGTACACAAAGCTTTTCTGAACTGTTCTGGCCTGAAGCAAAGCCAAACAATTTGAAGTGCGGCGCTCTTTCAGACTAACGGTGTATGCCATTGTCACCTTAGTAGTTAAATTTCAATGCCCCCCCCCCCCCCCACCTACACTAAAATACTGGGAGAACAAGTTGTACCGTAGACAGTGAAATTGTATTTATTTATTTTGAGCTTTAGTGTGTTTGCTGTGGCGGACACACATCTCTCTTGTGTCCCTGAACTGTCTGCTGTCCAATCTCACACACACACATTGCGTGTATATATATTAATAATAGTCGATTATGAAAATTTTCAAAGAATTTCAGTGTCGATCAGTTGGTCTGAGAGCGGTAGGCGGAGCATTTTATATTAAATGCCATGAAATAGACTAACTTGCAACCTAGACATACATAAATTCATATGTTTTAATGCACGAGCAAAATCATGTGTGTGTGTGTGTGTGTGTGTGTGTGTATATATGTGTGTGTATGTATGTGTGTATATATAATTATATGTATGTATGTGTATATATAATTATATGTATGTATGTATATATATATAATTATATGTATGTATATATATAATTATATGTATGTATGTGTATATATAATTATATGTATGTATGTATATATAATTATATGTATGTATATATATATATGTGTATATATGTACATGTATATATATATATATATATATGTATATATGTGTGTGTGTGTGTGTGTATATATATGTGTATATATATATATAGTATATGCAGTATATATGTATATGTGTGTGCAAGGGGTTGGGGAAACTGGTCCGAGTTGCTTAAAAGGGTTAGTTCATGTCTTCAAGTTTGTCATTATGTGTTTATTATAATGGGAGCGGTCTGTAAGTGATCTATTAGTAACGAGGCCGCGTTGCTCCTCACTCGCAGTGTAGACGCAGTGATAAACAGTGTTGCTCAAAACGGTATGATCAAAGTAAACATATGTGAATCTTTATGCCTAAAGTGCATAACAGAAACCAGACGGTGCAGTGAAAGTGAGATTTTATTATTTATTTAGGACTGTAGTTAATTATCAGTGCTTTTTGTGCATCCAATAAAAAAATGCATAAATAAATGGTACTGAAGACTTGGCACATACATTTTTTTTTTTATTAATCATATATAATATTTATATATACACAAACACGGAGTCTTTGGAAAGACATGTAAAGTAAGCTGAGCTGATAGGTTGTCGTCTAAATAAATAGGAAGGAACTTTTTCAAAGCTTTTTTTGTACTAATGCAAAGGAAATCAATTCCAAGACAGTATCTGATTTATGTTTTGCGCCTTTATTTAAAATGGTTTGTCTTGTGGCTTTATGTTCCTTCCTGCTCTTTTGTTATCCCGGTTTGAACTCTTTCCATCTTTCGTCACCTTCACCACGCTTGGACTTGTGAATATTTGCTCCATGCCCGTATTTCATTTGCCGATCCCTTTGTGTTAATATATCTCTGTGTATGACTAGTGTGAGTAGCATACACTCCCCATCTGTGTGAACAACCTGCATTGTCTTGGCATTATCCTGATGATCCCAGAGGACACCCATCAGACCAGTTCAGATTCAGTGCCTTTTGTAGAGTAAATCACTTTTTCCTGTTCAAGATTATGTATTACACCGGCTTGAACATAATCCAGCTCAGCCTCAAATCAAAGCTTTTAGCACAATTGTGTGTGCAATACCACCCCCCCCCTTTTGTTTTGAGTGCAATTCACATACGGAGGAAATTGCAGATTCATGTGATATACTGAATGTCATGTATTTATTCAATTATTATGTAGGATAATGGACTTGAACACAAAAAATGCATGTGATGTCAATGACTCTAATCCTGGGGTTGAATTCTATTCATCTAAGCTATAAAATTCTGTTCGAATAAAGCCATAAAGTGTCTTCCATGGTTACGTTCACTAAGGCAAGGTTAGGTTTACAACGTTTATGGAAGACGGACGTGTAAAACCTATTAAAGAGTAACCTGTGCTCTTCAGGACTTAATGATGTCTCCAGAGTGTGCACTTGGAGGAGGGCTTTAGATGTTAGGGTACTGTTTGAGACAGAACCTGCATTTCCACAGCCTGTAAAATGGATCAGCTATAATCCTGCGTTGATTGTGAGATTCTTTGGGATACACGGCTCTGGACGTAAAGACCAGAGAGACCGCTCTGCTAGATGAATGAATTACGTCACAGGAGGACATTGGGACATGTGGAGGAGCCTTGATATGTGTGTGTGTGTGTCTGTCATAATGACTGTGAGAATAGCAGCAACAGCAGCAATGATCTGTGGCAATTGATTACGTTCTACACCACTAACGGCAGAGACATTCGACTGCATGTTTGTCACCTCAGTAATTAAAATATTGTTGAGCTTCCAGTACTTTATTGTTCCTGACCATGTTGCATTGCAGTACAGCAGTGAAATGTCACCTCAGTTGAACAAATGGCTGTTAATGGCTCACGTGTGTGTGTGTGTGTGTGTGTGTGTGTGTGTGCATATGTGCGTTAATGTATGTGTGCACAAACACTGTACTGACCTTTTGGCACTTGTGTTTAATTCATAATTCATATGTTTTAATTGTGGAATACTTTATTATTTATTTATTTATTTATTTTATTTTGGTTTTGTTCACATGCCTCAGTGCTTCATACCATGACTGCAAGAACAAGCATGCCAGTCATGTATGTCACTCTGAGAGCATTCTTTTATGTATGCACACATGCTGAGACCTTCCACCAAGTCATGAATGAGCTGTGATGCAGTGTTGGTGCTAAATACCATGGTTGTCGAGCCATCTGTTCCTGAAACCTTCTCACCTGGTCTGTAGTGATTCCTAATAACAAGGAACTGCTGGATATTAGGAGGACTCGCAGTTACAGACTAGCATTAATCAACATCCAGAAGAACAATGTTCTGAGAAATGGGACTCACTTTAGGAATAACAGGAAAGGTGATGTGTTATTAAAGATGACTGTTGTAGAACCTGGTGATGGTGCACTGTGACCGATATGCATTTAAACATGCATTTGAAATACAAAATACTGTGCAATTTGCATCATGTTTTTGTGGTTTCGTTACACATTAAATGCTTTGCATTGACATTATGTAAACTGATGGCGGATTTGAAAAGATTGTTTGATTTTAAGAAACATCAAAGTAAGATCGACTGTATCTTATGTTTGGGAACATGAACAGCAGGGCACTTTTCAAACACGTTACTGACTCATCTGGGAGGAAAGATGAACCCAACAATGTATTGAGTAACTCCGTTTAATCAGCATGTTTTTAAATGCATGACTGTTTCTAAGTGATGTTTAAAAACAGTGATTCTGTGATTGATAATGTCCTGGTGTGGCACCGTGTGAGTAGCGATACTGCCTTACAGCTCTAGGTTCCTGGCTTTGATCCTTTCGTTACCATGGGCATGTTTTTGTGACCTACATCTGGTTTCATCCACTGTCCAAAAACAAGCAAGTCTGCAGATTGGCTATGCTAAATAGCCTAGCTGTGGCTATTGTTACCGGGATTGGCTTTGGGTTGGTTGGATGGATGAATGAATGAATGGATTGATGATATTGTCCTTGATTTGTTTAGCTAATAATTTTGACTGTCTAGTAATCTGGAGGGTGGCTATAATCCGAAGCTGCTATGATTGTAGCTATGCTAAGATGCTTGCCAAGTCACGTGGCTTTATTGCCATTTCAGCTGTATACAGCTAGTACAGTACACAAACATGGAAAAAGTGTGAAGCAAAGAAACTAGATGAGACTACACGAAGCTAAATAAGGCCTACACATATCTACATAAAGTGCAAACAACACGAGGGTAGTTACTAAAACAGAACAGTAGGCAAAGTGAGGGACTGTGTTGCGCCTACCAGTACGCTGTTCTAGTGTGGAAAGAATAACCGGTAGTGCAAAAAGAATATCGATATAATGATTAAAGCTGCACGCAGCATTTTTGGGGGCCAAGCATCCGGACTCTGAGCCGTACATACATAGATGTGCTACAATTGCTGCCTAAGCAATCCCAGCAATTCAGAGCCATAACTTTAGGCAAAGGGATTCAAGAATGATTTGTATTTTCACTCGTGTTGTATATGTTTTGACCATGGACAGTGGTGGAATTCTTTGACTGTAGATTAACAAGTAGGCAGGAGGGTGGCATTGCAGCTGCCGCTACTGCTGTGACCTGTGGTGTTGGCTGTTGCTACTTTGACCTGTTGCTACTGCTCTGACCTAAATTTAGTTTTTCTTCTTGCAATTTAAATACATATAAGGTCCCCCCCCCCCCCCCCCCCCCCC
>JAFFST010050246.1:33014-39724 GCA_022414735.1 Noturus placidus | reverse complement strand
ATGAATGTATACATTATACTAGTTTCACTTTTTGAATGGAATTACTGAAATAAATCAACTTTTTGATGATATTCTAATTTTATGACCTGTATGTCTTTTTATGTATTTATTTATTTATTTATTTATTTATTTTTAAATGTAGGAACATTCATTCTCTTTGAAGGCATCTTTGGTCTACAGTGTTTCTTTGCATGTGCCTAAGACTATTGAACAGTACTGTAATTCGCACTCTGTAGACATCACCTTATGTGGTGCAGTTCAAATTGTGAGAAAGTCAGGTTATCCAAACACGGATAACTTCCGGGAATGGTTTCACGTGACCTAAGCCCTAAACCTTGTGCCGCTTTGTAACGGCTGTGATATAACCATTCATCAAAGACACAGTCAGACATGAGTCAACTTGTATCCCAGAATCGCAGTCAGTCTAATGCTAGAACGTGTAATTATGCTCTATTTGGCATGTTCTGAAGTCACTACACGCACCCGCTGTGTTTGGAAAGAGGCCAGGCGTATTATTATTGAAGTTGTGTTCTTTCACTTTAGAGCGCTTAACATTTCCAATAGTCTCTGAGGATCTCTGAGCGTTTTTGTTGTTCTCTTTACTTTGGACCGTTTTCAAGCTTCAGGGTTAGCACAGGTGATGAGCACACTGCAAGCAGATGCACGATCAATGTTAGCTTTGCAACACGATGCACAAAGGCCTCATGGACAAACCGATGAGGTCTTGCTAGCGCTCGGACCTCTTTTCAGTGTGTGCACATTCGTGGAACCGTCTACCCTGAGGAGCTGTAACGAACTCTTTCCCTTTCTCTCACTGACTCCAGGTTGTTTTTTAACCCTGATAGACCTGCCTGGCTGCCTGAGTCGCTCGTTCCTCACCATACAGGAAATGAGCGCACCTCCCTGCTGTTTCTCAGCACTTGGGGGAGCCTGGAGCTGTATGCTAATGACACTGCTAACACCACTGTAATGCCAGCACTCCAGGCCAAGCAAACATGCTAATGCATCCCATGAGAATTAACATGTGGATGGTAAACCAGAACGGCTTGTTCTTAAAGGAATATTACGTTTAGACCGTTGCACTGTGTGACATTAGAGATCACATTACTTAATCTGAAGGCTGATTGATTTGTTAATCCGTAGTTCTTGGAGATGATGATTTCTTTTGGCAGCGGTGATATGAAATATTTTTTCATTCTTCTTTCTTTGCCTTTTGAACCCATGACTCGATATCTCAGTGACCGCCCACTAGTTGTTCATATTCATAAGCGGGCTTGATGCTCATGAATATTCACTAATTAACATGCACAAATTTGGAAATCTGACCGGTTTGAATGTATGCAGAATGTGAAGACGGAAGAAATATTTAGCTTGACTAAATTGTAGGATCCGGTAGACCGCATGGTACTGTTAACACACTCCAGTACATTATCTAGCTTATCATAATGACATTTTCACAACAATACAAGCAGATGTCATTTATAAAACCTGTTGCAGGTCCAAACCTGAGCATGAAGGTTTAGAGTCATTATTAGATGTAATAAAGCTTTGAGATTCTGTAACCTGTTGCACTTTATTTAGAATTTGAACAAAATCAGGTCAGGCTTTAAAAAAAAAATGCAGTTAAATCCCTAATATACCGGGGTGGGGGAAAATGTCAGTTGACCGTTAGTACCCTGGATTTTTATCATGTTGGTGGTGGGACACTCCAGATTCTAGTGCGCATTTGATTGAACAGAAAACCTGAAGTGCAGAATGATTTCATCAGAACCGTTTTGGTGGTCGAGAGAGACTGTACCTTTTCAATGCATGTGTCTTCTAAATGTGAATTTTGTTTTGGCGCACACTAGCTTATCGAGAACCGTACGTCTAACATCTATCCATCCATCCATCTTCTACCGCTTACTCCTTTTTCAGGGTCACGGGGAACCTGGAGCCTATCGCAGGAGGCATCGGGGTACAAGGCGGGGTACACCCTGGACAGGGCGCCAGTCCATCGCAGGGCACAATCACATACACACTCACACATTCATACACTACGGACACTTTAGACACGCCCATCAGCCTAACATGCATGTCTTTGGACTGGGGGAGGAAACCGGAGTACCCGGGGAGTAATCGACGCACGGGGAGAACATGCAAACTCCGCACACACATGGCCCCGGCGAGACTTTTAAAAGTAAAACAACCCTTTTAGAAGCTCAGAAATCGAATCTAACCGTTGAGTAACCTTTTTAACATTTGTTGCTTTTAATATCCTTACACATTTATTTATATTGTCCATTTATATCATCGCTCCCATACCCGTGTGTGTGTGTGTGTGTGTCTCTCTCTCTCTCTCTCTCTCTCTCTCGTTTTCTTTCTCTGGTATGTACTGTGTGTGTGTGTGTAAGAGAGAGAGAGACAGTGAGCACAGTGTTATCAGACCACACACAGCGGAAACTCATCTCTAATATCTTAATTAACTTAATTATATATTGTCGTGATTTAGTCAGTACAGCTGTTAGATTTGTTGTTCCTGGCATAATGTTTGAGTGTGTGTGTGTGTGTGTGAAAGAGAGAGCTTTGTGCTTTATTTGCGTTAGGAGAGTAACAGCTTTGCTCTGCATCAGTTGAGCTGGACTTTTTTTCTTTTTCTTTGGCACAGCATGGATGTAAACTTCAGCGACTGACCCTCGTCATCAGAACATGACCTCACCGATTGCGAAATGTGTCGATTCGGTCCAAACTCAGGGCGAGCACACAGCGTTTCAGATGAATCAGTGTTGGAAACGGAACGATGTGTGTGTGTGTATGTATGTGGTTGAGCGATCTCAGGTCGTGCGTGCATGCTTCCAGCTTCTCTCTGGTTCGTCTGTGCTGAAGTGCTGTTTCCCTCACACAGAACTGACGTGATGATGATTAGAGGCGTCGTGTTCGTGGCATTGCTTAAAAAAAGTGTAACGCGATATGATAAAGATCATGCACCGATTTGGACAACTGCATGTTTTTAAAGTAATAACAGGTTGCATTGCTTTCGGCCTTGCCCAACCTTTAATCCTCGTTCTCGATTGGCGCACACTTTTCATGCTACATGGTTTATCTTCCATTGCTTTTGCACCAGGGTGTTTGCTGCAGCTGAGGCTCACAAGTCGGGTCTGATTGTTGTCCCTGATTTGCACTAGCATTTGCAATTCCGGTTTTGGGGACTGCATCAGTCCTACAAATGGATTCCCTCCCCTTCGTACTAGTTCCTACCCACCAGCGCACAATAGAAAGGAAACGCTAAATTGTACACTAAACTGTAAATGTAAATGCTCTCACTGTTACAGTATATTATTATTATTATTATTTTGTTTTATTATTTATGTGTCCGCATGCTGAAAGCTGTCATTTCTCATCGGAGGTCCACAGAAAGGTATGCGGTTCCGCCCGCTCTCCTTCAAGGTTCCCAAACCTCGGTTTCCTGTAGCAGGAGCCCCCATGCTCCAACGCCACATCAAGGCCTGCGTGAAGGTGCCAAACGTGAAGGAGATTTTACTGATTGGATTTTATCAGCCGAACTGCTTCTTATCCTTGGCACAACAGGAATTTAAAATCCCAGTGAGGTACCGGCAGGAGTACTCTGAGGACAGGAGGAGGGGTCGATCACCTCAGAGATCAGATCCTGTCTGGTTCTCCTCAGCAGTTCTTCGTCCTGAACGCGGACGTGTGCCCGGAGTTTCCTCTGGAAGACATGCTGCGTTTCCAGAAGGAAACAGGCCTATAGGAAACAGTCACTGAACTACGGCTGAATCGTGGAGAACGAACACACCAGTGAGGTGTTGCACTATGTGGAGAAGCCAAGCATGTTTGTCAGTGACATCATTAACTGTGGGATTTACCAGTTCAGTCCTCCGGAGATCTTCCAGCACACCTGTGCTGTGTTTCGGAAAAACCAGCAGGACGTGATTCTAGATGAGGTGTGTAACGGCTGGCAGAGAGCAGATGTGATCCGTCTGGAGCAGGATATTTTCACGGCTCTGGTGGCTCAGAAGATTCTACGTGTACAAAGCCGACCGATTCCGGAGTCGTATTAAATCTGAAGGATCGGCGATCTACGCCAGTCGGCTGTATCTAAACCAGTACCATAAGACTCACCCTGAGAGACTGGCCACCAATAAGGACGGAGGACCAAACATAATCAGAAATGTGTACGTCCATCCGACTGCTAACATCGACCCCACTGCTGTGTTGGGTCCGAACGTGTCGATAGGAACCGGAGTGACGATCGGGGCCGGGGTTCGAGTCAGAGAGCCCATCATCCTCCATGGAGCCACCTTACAGGACCACAGCTTTGAGTTGAACAGTATTATCGGGTGGGACAGCACCATCGGGAAGGCGGCGAGAGTGGAGGGAACCCCGAGTGATCCGAACCCCAACGACCCGTACGCCAAAATCGACGGCGAGACTCTGTTCAGAGACGGGAAACTAACACCGTCCATCACCATCCTGGGCTGTAACGTGACGATCGCGTCTGAAATGATCCTCAACTTCATCGTCCTGCCATACAAAGACCTCAACTGTAGCTTCAAAAACCAAATCATCCTGTAACAGCAGTTATACCATGTTTTACAATGTGTTGTTAAAATATTGGCACCCCCACCCCAAACTGCACATTTGAATATAAATCTGTCTAGTAACACCAGCTTATTCTATTTAGTACTTTATACATAATTACCAAACTCGCTGTTCATGTCCAGTTACTGTAATGACAAATTTTCTTGTAGCTAGCTCCATTAATACCTTACATTTACCTACTGTTCTCCATTGACAGTCCATTGTTCGTTTTAATGCAAACTAGCTTATTTAATTACGATTATCCAATCAATAACGCCATTCGTGGAATCTTTGGCTTGCTCTCCCTAAATACCCAGATACTCTGTACTGTTTGTGATTATATCTGGAATCTGATCCCACTACTCAGGGGGTCAGTTGGCAGTTGTGATTGCTTAGATGTCTGTGGAAGGATGTACCTTATTTACATAGAGAAGGTGATTTGTTTGAGGGACCTGGTGAGGGTACGCCTTCAACGGCATGCAGTATTTTTCTCTAGATCTTAACATCTCCTGCTGAGGGAATGAGACCTTATTTCCAGATGCACCGAGACCTTACGAAGGATACTAAACGTGTACAGTCAACTTCTTATTCACATTAAACATACTGTGTAATGCATATAGACCTTTTGGTGAGTTTAAGGTGATCTCAACACAGAGAAAACGCAGCAATGTAGAACTATAGTGAGGTATGATCTTCACAGTGTCCGCTCCTTCATTTCTAGCTTGTTCTCATCTGGGATTTAAAACAAAAAACAAAACAAAAGAAATGATTTGCACAGTGTATAGCAAATTAATGGTTATATCAAAAATACTCGTTAGTTACAGCCCATCTATCAATCCATCACCATCTATATACCTATCTGTCCGTCCATCTTATAATATAATATAATATAATAGAATACTACTGCTTCCTCGATTGCAAGAAAACACAGTCAATCAGCAGACCCGAGCATCAAGCGGCAATAAAAGACGCAGAGATTACGAGTCCTGCTTGGGAGTTGGTAGCCGTTGGTATTGGTATTTTACTAATGTGAAGGTCGTGTTCTCGTAGGCGTTGATGGCTTCATGCCTAGTTTTGTTGCAATCTCTCTAAAAATGGGCTTGGACACTATACTTTTGTTTTCCTGACCATTTCCATGGCGACGGAAATGTTAATCAGCAGCGTCGATGGAAAACATTGTGCCACGATGCAGCTTCAGGATCAGTCATTCGTACGTGTAGTTAATGAACCCGTGGTGTTGATCGTCAGTTATTCAGTTTCAACCAAACACACAGACATACGTCGGTCAAGTTCTCTTGAATGTAATTATTTGACAAATATTACTTGAGTTTGAATAGCACACACTTTCTAGTCTGGCAGTGTGGCTCTTAGCATATCAGCTGTGTGAACAGTCGGGGCTTTTGTTCAGGCTTAGTCGATCAGTTTGTAAGAAAAACAGCTTGACCATGTATGTGTGTGTGTGTGTGTGTGTGTGTGTGTGTGTGTGTGTGTTCAGCAGTGTGAGAAAGACAAAGAAATACCCAGTCCATTGTGAGTTACAGTATTAATCAACAGGTTTGTTACCATTTGGAGTTTTCATGGTATGATAATCTACTCTATAAATATAATGGTGAAAATTAAACTGAAATCATTACAAACAGAAGTCTTGTTAGGGATCTTTTTATATATAGTTGCAGCCAGGCACACAAACTGGATGAGACCCACTGGAGTAAGGAAGCTGATCAGGTAAATAAAATAAATGGTAAATGGTGCACTTATATAGCGCTTTTATCCAAAGCGCTTTACACTGTGTCTCATTCACCCATTCACACACACACTCACACACCAATGGGAGCAGAGCTGCCATGCAAGGTGCTAGCTTGCCATCGGGGGCAACTTGGGGTTCAGTGTTTTGCCCAAGGACACTACGGTATGTGGTGTCACATGGGCCAGGAATCGAACCGCCAACCCTATGATTAGTGGACAACCCGCTCTACCACCTGAACCACAGCCGCCCCATGTGCACACGCTAATAGACAAATGCATTTTAACATGAAATCAGAAACTGTCATCGGTGAGGTAACTACCCGATACACCATGACTAACGGTGAAACTGTGACGCTGTAGCAGCCCTAGTCATGAATCATGAGAGA
>JAFFST010050246.1:25514-28014 GCA_022414735.1 Noturus placidus | reverse complement strand
CATGCAATACGATGCATATGGCCAATAAAATAAATGTCACACATTGCATTTTATCAGTTTAATAATAATTCCAGGGCCATGCATTAGTTTTTATTTGTAAAGACTTTGGAGTCGGTTTTAAATTATTTAAATCACCCCAACTAATTGTAGGGTTGGTGGTTCGAATCCCGGCCCGGGTGATCCCATGCCGAAGTGTCCTTGGGCAAGACACTGAACCCTAAGTTGCCCCCGATGGCAAGCTAGCACCTTGCATGGCAGCTCTGCTACCATTGGTGTGTGAGTGTCTCATTTGTAAGTCGCTTTGGATAAAAGCATCTGCTAAATGAATAAATGTAAATGTAAATTTTTTTTTTGTCTTTTTTCCTTCACTACTTTACAGTCTTTCACCATTACAACGCTGGACATTTTTTACAGTGTAGCATACTATATTTTCTTGAGGGGGGAATGAACAGCCCTGGCAAGCAGGAACTGTAAAAGTTTCTCGGAATCTTTTAAGGTCTGATGTACGTTAACCTTTCATGTTAACCAAAACCACGTTTTCATTAGTGTCTTCACAAGTAAACACAGTGACTACACTACACCGTCAGACAGTGGTGTACATGGACGTTTACACTGATGGGCTGTCCTACACAATGGTTATTCTGTACTCTTTTTCTTTTCTCTATACAGAGACATTTGCACTAATTTTGAACAATCACCTGATTTTGTAAATGTGAGAAATGACATTTGCAGGAAGCTCCCACTGTTTGCGGATGTCTCCAGAAATTGTAATAATAATTACAGTAATAATCTCAATGTTTACTGGGTTTTATGATTATGATTCTTTGCCTTTTTTTCCATACAGTAGGTTTTATTGAAGCTTACTGAAAACAAACATCAACAAACAATTCCTCCTCAGCGTTCAGAAACTCCACATGAGACGCCATGTTTGTAAGCGTTGCTATGGTTCTTCCGACGACGACTTCTCTTAGCTACTTCCTGTTGGTTTATAGGATGATTACTCCAAATACGCCCCATTTCGTTTAAAAGACTAGAACATCGGCAAGAGCGTTAAGTATAAACGTCTCGTCCGTTTGGTGATGGTATAAACACTCTGAATAATCACCGGCTGGGTGGCTGTGGCTCAGTCGGTAGAGCGGGTTGTCCACTAATCATAGGGTTTGGTGGTTCGAATCCCGGCCCGGGTGATCCCATGCCGAAGTGTCCTTGGGCAAGACACTGAACCCTAAGTTGCCCCCGATGGCAAGCTAGCACCTTGCATGCAGCTCTGCTACCATTGGTGTGTGAGTGTGTCTCATTTGTAAGTCGCTTTGGATAAAAGCGTCTGCTAAATGAATAAATGTAAATGTAATCGCTTATGGGTATCGGCGGAGAAATTTACTATCGGCGTCTCCCTCTCTAGTATATATTCATTTTAAAGATACAAGATCCAAAATGTTTAATTTCTGCATAGATCATACCTGACAGTCACATTTAGTTTCTCCTGTATCTTTCTCAGACTTATTATACATGACCGAGTCACTGGATCGATTGTTTCCTGTTGGCCGAAAAACAACTAAACAAAATGTTTTGAGTATGATGAGTGTTTGTGAATGTTGCACATCCGCGCATGTTTATCGCTCCCTGTCCAATCACAGGCTTTAGGTGTTTGAGAAAGTTTTCCTCATATTTCAGCACATTAGTCAGTTCGAGGTATTACTTTCACTCTTTGTGCCATCTGCTGTATTCATGATGTTGCTCGGTCATGCTCTGGCTGCACATTAGAATACCAAGAGGTGAGTAGGAAGAGAACTTTACAATGTGGAGAAGAGGCGTGTGTCGTATTTAAAAATTTCCCTTTGTCTGTGCCCGTGTCATGTGAAGACCTGCATTCTTTTTCATTTAAATTTAAGTTCAACTCATTGTCTTAGCAGATCAGGTGAGAGAGATGTGGAATGATGGTTATGATGTTAATTAGTGCAATGCAGGTGCCTGTGTGTGTGTGTGTGTGTGTGTGTGTGTTAGTCTGTACGTACATGTTTTTTTTTGTTCACGTTGTGACAGAATGACTAAGCTTTCTGTTCAGTCCTGGTTGTTTGACTAAGCCTTAGTCATATCTGTGGATCTCCAACTTGTCAGAGATGATCTGAGACTAGCGAGCTCTGCTTTGCTTACACAGAGCACGCGGTGACTGAGCTGCGTTCTAATCACCGCAGGTGTCAGAACATGTAGCTTTACTCATGTTTGTTTGAGAACTGGATTTGGAAAGGTTTAGGGTTTTTAAATGCAGTTTAAGGTGCGCTGGACTTGCTTGGTTGGCTCTGTGTAAACTTCAGCTGCCTCTTAGTTTGAAGGGTTTAGTGAGGAAGCAGTAGAGCTGTGTTCAGTATTTTTGAATGCTCGAGTTTTGATCCAGGCAGAGATCTGAGGATGGAATACATAATTGATTAATGACTTTTTGGGGAAAAAAGGGATTTTGTAATATTTGTAAGGGTTTGCATCTTCAAACAAACCCCACAGC
>JAFFST010050227.1:23678-49744 GCA_022414735.1 Noturus placidus | reverse complement strand
TAATTGTGTTGTCCTTGACTATTGTTTAAATTGGTTTGATGTTCCGAAACACTTAAGTGTGACAAACATGCAAAGGAACAGGAAATGAGGAAGGGGGCAAACACTTTTTCACACCACTGTAAGTGCAGAGCATTTACCATTTACAGTGGATATAAAAAGTCTACACACTCCTGCCTGATTTTTGTGAAATAAAAGAATGACATTAAAGCTGCAGTACTGATTTTTTGCCTCTCTATCAACATTTCTGTTTGAAATCTCTCTTGCAAGTTAGTTTCTTGCAGAGTTATTTTTTATGTGGGTTGTAATTCAGCACTCCCCCTCTGTGCAGATGAATCTGATGGTTTGAGCTATACATATGGATTGTATATTGACAACGGAGGTGGCATGGATAGCAAGAAAAAGACATAGGGAAATAAATACCTAGCTGAATCAAGTGAACAAGTACGCTAATGTTAGCTAGTTGAGCCACTGAAATGTCTTACCTGTTCAGCAGAAAAAAGGCATTCTCTGCATGAACTCTGTCGCTTTCCCTTTTTGACTGCAGGCTCTCACAGTTCAAGGCTTCTTGGTTTTGACAACAGGTGATTCCCCAGAAATCAAAGATGATTGCATTTAGAACTATTCAGATCAAAAGCTAGATGACAAGTTTAAATTCTAAGCAACTGATGTAAGAACAAGCTACAAACACTCCATCCTGAGCACACATGCGCAATATAGTAGAGGGCTGTTTTTCTTTCTGTTTATGGACATGACATAACCATGCAAAGACAAATGATGTCAAACTGACATTTCTCACAAAATTTGATCCATCAGCTCAATTTATAAATAATTATTATAAGCTTACTGTTGTGAATCGGGGTAAGGTAAGGAGACAGTTTTGACTACAGATTTTTTAATATACTTGCTCAATAACTGATTTTTATTCAAAAAAGTTCTGTACTGTAGCTTTAAGATTAATCATGTTAGATATTTTCTGATATATATTCTGATATTTAATATGCAATTGAAAGTATACAAATACAATGAAAAACAAAATAAATAAATTTACAATAACCTAGTTGCATTAGTGTGCACCCCCCTGAACTAATACCTTGTTGAAGCACCTTCTGATTTTATTACACCACTCAGTCCTTTGGGGTCAGTCTTGGTACATCTTGACTTGGCAATATCTTCCCTCTCTGTCTTGCAAAAAACATTCTATATCCATCATATTAATCTCCTGTCCACTTCCGTTTTTCACTTCACCTTTTATTTGGGGTTAATCGGAGTAATTTCATTAATGACAGCAGTATGATAATTACTTTTGAACATGAGATTGAAGGGGATTGGTTTAAACATTAACAGTTATAAAAGGGTGTGCATGCTTATGCATCTGAGCTCAATTTCGAATGCCTTTAGACAAGGGTCTGAATACTGATCTAAATAAGATATTTTAGATTTTTAGATTTCAAATATTGATGATTGTGTGTTCTCTAGCTGAATGCTGTGTGTGTATGTATAGGGAGGAGGGAGTGAACTGTCAGTTGTGTGATGAACATGGAGCACTCCACCAGTATGCCTACAAGGCCACCTCACCCCATTCTTGTGACAGCAGTGGTTACTGGACACCTGAAGAAGCTGTGGGTGAGTATCTGTGATCTGAACATTTTAGTCTGATGATCCTTGATCCATTAGTGTATAACACCCGCAAACCATCCTAAGCCCTTCCTGGTCCTGTTTCGTGTCATGCGTCTCAAGGGAGTCTGAAAATTGAAACCCGACTCACATATGAATCGTGTTGAGTTGATCACGCCATTCGGCCGCGAACGTTGAACAATTTCAAAAAACAATACCAGCTCTCTGATTAATGAGGATCCAAAGCTCAGGCTGCTCTCACTTTTGCAGGCTTGCTTGCCAGGAGGATCCTCCTGGCCAGGTGCGTGCAAGCCCTGAGAAGTCTGGAAAAACTTAAGGGATAAATCCTTAAATAATAATTGCCAGGATAAAGAACTCTCTTGTCTTTGCCATTGGAGTGCTGAAAAAAGGAAAGGAATTGGCATAGCTTCAAGTTTTGGTAATATTGGGTAGCTTCCACACCTGGCTTGTCATAAAAAAGCTAAGCTTATCCTGTATCACTTATGAATTTTATTCTTCATGTAGCAGATGTTACTGATTATTCCAATCAGAGCTCTCTTAGCTGTTTGCTGCCCACTCACTGACATGTCATGGATGAGTATGTACATTTGAAACATGGAGGCAGATCTGTGGAAATCCTGTCCTCATACATGAGTTCCTTGAAGAAACACACTACCATGAGGGAGGTTAAGCGTAAAATCTTCCATTTAGATGTAGCACAGAGTAGTTTTTGGATTCAAATCTTGTTTTTCAAAAGAGACTGATGAGATACAAAGCATTCATTTCTGAAGATGAAGAACTGAAATGCTCACAATGTTAGAGCGGGAGTATCTTCAGATAGGGCAAGTATGATTTAGTGGCACTGCTTCAGGTCTGTAATAGATTTTACACAACCTATGGTTTGGGATTTATATTTAGACTGGTGATGAACCATACAGTGACTACTAAATGTGAATTATTTTGCCAGTCTGTTTATCACCTCAGAAAAGACTTTAAAATGACATTAATGTTTGTATAACATGACATAAGGCTTGGGATAATGCTGCAGTAAACCAAATAGATTAACTCCATCCATTCCAAGTGTTAAAAACACATTTTCTTTGAGATTTGAAAAGTTGTAATGCATTATACTTTCATGGCTAGCTGTCGTGCATAGGCAGCATGCTCATTTTGTAGAGGTGTGTGTGTGTGTGTGTGTGTGTGTGTGTGTGTCTGTGTGTATGGAGCGCCTTAGGCCACAGCTGCAAAGAACAGGGACATGGTTCAGGTTGCTAACAGAAGGAAGGATGATATGTACGCAGATCTTGCCACAGTACTTTTCCCAGAGGGGGCATTTGTGTTGCATCTGATACAGCTATTAATTCTGACCTCGCTCTGTTTATCTCACCAATTGAGTTTTTATGGTTTGCCTTGGCTGGCTACATTTAACCTTCCACACTCGAGGCCATGCAGCTATACAGACTCGAGGCCATGTTGGGTACAATGGAACACAGTTGTAAGGGTCTGGCTCTCCTGTAATTATGTATGTATGTATGTATATTTGTCTCTCTAGCTTTATGTCTCTCCAGAATGTCTCCATTGTCTATTCTATTCAGTTCTATTCTATTTTATATATGAGTGACCAATTAAAGGAGAAAACATCATAAAGTATATTAGTTATGTTTTGAGCAACCATGAACCACTGGAACACTTTCAGTGCAACTTGTCATTATTTTTTATAAGTCTCTAGGTCTGTAGCTGATAGATGAACATGATTAATTTAAAAGATAGTCCCTCATTCTGTGAGTCTTTATGCCTTGTGGCTAGAGGCAGAGTCATCCAGGAAGAGATCACTCCCATCAAGGGAGAAATGTTTCATCATAGTATTCATCTTCCCTCTGAGGAGACAAAAGAATCTAAATCATGCCAGAAAAACAGAACAACAAGACTGTTTTTCCCCCTCATTTAATTGTTCATGTATCTAATTTTTCCACTGTATTCTATGATTGCTCTTCATACCTTTTATCTGCCTAGACAGTAGTTTACTCACCAGTGTCACATTTTATTTTACTCCATTTTATTCCATAGTACTGGATTTTGTGTCTTTATTGATGTCTGTCTCTTCTTCTGTCTTCTTCTCTCTAGCTGTCTAGCTTTTTCTTTAGTTCCAGCTTCTTGTTTGCCTCTCCAGCTGTCTTTCTGCATATCCAGGTGTCTGTCTTTCTGTTTCTCCAGATGTTTGGCTGTACCTCAAGTTGTGTTTCTCTCTGTTTCTCCAGATGCCTGTCATTTTAACTGCCTGTTTCTCCAATAGTCTGTACCTACCTGTCTGTTTTTTGTCTATCTATCTGTCTGTCTTGTTTTAGAGTTAACTTGAGCCTTACAGCACTGCTGGAAGTGATGTGCTACATACTGGAATACCATTTAATCTGTTGGTTTAGAGACTAGGTGTGTGTGTGTGTGTGTGTGTGTGTGTGTGTGTGTGTGTGTGTGTGTGTGTGTGTGTGTGTGTGTGCGTGCGCAGAATGACTGCTTATTTCTTTGATGAAGAAGTAACTCTTTTTTTCCTTCTTCTTCTTCTTCTTCTTCTTCTTCTTCTTCTTCTTCTTCTTCTTCTTCTTCTTCGCTCTCATACAGACATTAGCTCCAACTTTAACGGATTATTTTAAATCTCTGACATAGACTTTCACATTCGCTCCCACTAATAAATTACTTTTTCACATCTTGTTCTTCCCAAGTTAGTTGCCAATCCATTTTGCTTGCCATGTTGTGCCTTGAGATCTGGAGAAATATGCTTCACACACTGCCAATACTGTTTTTTTTTTCCAGACTCCTCCTGCCCCCAACATTTCCCCACCCCAAATGCCACTCTTCTTTCCCTTACCCCCCTTTATCTCTTTTCTGCAACATATTTGCTCTGCCTCCATCCATAAATACACATTGGCATGACAGCTCCTATACATTCTGCTTATCTCACAGCGCAGAGAATTCCTGTCCAAATTCTGTTTACGCTAGACACATACAGGTTTGTTGTCTGCCATGGCAATTTGTCAACCAAGGGGGGGGGGGGGGGGGGGGGGGGGTTAGGACATGGTTGCATCAAGGTGGATTGCATCACATCTGTGGCTGTGTTCTGGCCATCAGAGTTGCATGTGATAACCATCATTGCACAGTGGTATGAGGTACATTTGAAGTGGCAAGTATGGTCCAGCTTTAGGTTAGGTGTAATTACTGTGAAAGTTTGACAATTTTTGGCCAATTTGTTTTGGCCAAAAACAATTTAAAAAGTGTTTAAAGCTCAATGGGAATATGAACCATATTTAAAAATAAAAGTATGCCTTTATGTGTGTAATAGGTGCTCCCGATGTGTATCAGCCATGTGAACCTAGCATGCACTCCTGGAGCCCTGAGTTCAGCCTATATGAGGCCAATATGAGTTCTCAGTGTCTTCAGACTGGCGGATGTGTTCTGCAGTTGTACTTTCAGTATGCAGTAGTTCCAGACACACTTACTGTGTGGATCACCTACATCTCCTTCAGTGAGTTCTGAACTGAAAACTAGTTTCACATATTTTTTATAATTATTATTATTTTATATGTAATATTTAGATTATATATTTAGTCTTTTCAATATTCCACTCACTCTTAGCTTGACTCTTTACAAAACACTCCTAATTGACATGCTTTAAATAGTACTGTATTGAATTCATCACCTTAATGGGGTACATTCAAATATATCATCCAGGAATACACACTTTTGTTAATAAAGATAACATCTTAGTTAAACTTCGTTTCTGTAATATTTCGGCTTTGTATTATTGGGAGTGTAATGGGAAACATTGATACATTAATGTTTAATAGAAATGAGTGTGAAATAGTGGAACATAATTATTTTTTTAACTAGAAACCAAAGGAAACCAATGCAACCTTGTGCACTGAATGAGTTAATTAATAATTCTTCCCTGAGAAATTAATTATCATATATAAGTCACCTGCTTTGGAACATTGTTATGCTTTATTGGATGCTATTTGTGCTAATAGGCAATCAGGCGATCTCTGATCTGGAGTTCATTCTGGAGACTGGTGAATCAGTTCACACTGGCCCCCAGAATGTTTTTTGCGATATTCCTTTGACTCTGCGTGCCACCAGTAACAAGAAAGTAAAGGCTGTAAAGATTTCCACCTTTGATAAGAAACTGGAGGTTGATGCTGTGCTGCTGACATCACGACCCCAGAATTCTCTTTGCTCTGTCTGTCGACCACTCATCTACCATGTCCTACGAGTTCCACCCATAAAGGAAGGCAGGGGCTCTGTCACACTCAAACAATCCCCATACACAGACAGGTAAGATGCAAGATGCTGACAGCTTTACCCCCCCCCCCCCCCCCCCACACACACACACACAATATACAATGCAAGCCATCAGTTACAATTGGATGTGTTAATCATTTTGGAAAAGAGTTTATCTCCTATTAATCTGTAAATCAGAATGCTATTTCCAGACAGATTACAGACCATCAGTCATGCCACCATATCAGTGAATAAAAATCAAATAAAAAATGAAATGAGTAAAAGTTAAGGGAGAGTGGAGCCTGTCCCAGGGAGTATGGGGCACAAGGTGGGGTACACCCTGGACAGGGTCCTGCTGAAATTGCTTTTTTATATTGTAGATCTATCTACATTATTGTCTATCTATCTATCTATCTATCTATCTATCTATCTATCTATCTATCTATCTATCTATCTATCTATCTATCTATGAAAATATATTTTTGGAAAAATTTAAAAATAATAGTCTACCCTCTCTCTCTCTGAGCCTTTTATGAATTATTATTATTATTATTATTATTATTATTATTATTATTATTATTATTATTATTATTCATTAATGCCATTTAACAATGTAATTATTGAACCTCCCAGTGCTCTTGAACTTGCCTCACATTTTTTTTAATCTGTTTTTTTGAGTGTGAAGATGTCAACAGGCTCCTGGTTTATTTCTCCTTGAGTACTTTCAATAGGCCAAAACAGTCATTAATGGTGTGGAGCAAAGTCTGTTTCATCTCCAACAAATTTCCTTCCAGTGGAACCTATAAATGCAAAAAGTTATGTGGAGACGGTCGAGGAGGTAACTAGGAATTAGAAAGACAGAGAGGCAGAAAGTAAAAAGGATAAGGGAAGTTCTGGAATCTAAACCAAATGTGATAATTTTACCAGTAGAAAGAGTAAACAACTGAGGTTGGTTTGGAGTTGCTTCTCTCTTCTCTCTCTCTCTCTCTCTCTCTCTTTCTCTCTCTCTCTCTCTCCCTCACTCTTGCCATCAACTAACCGTCAGACCACTCATCACTCTTAGTGTGTGATACGTGTCCTATCATTCATGTCTTGGGAGAGAGAGAGAGAAAGAAAGAGGACTGAGAAAGTGTCTGTACTGCCACCAAGAGGTCTACAATGAAAACAAACCGGTTGTTAATCTACTTAACATGCTAGTACACATCCATTTGCTGACTTTTTAGAAATGCTCTTTAAAATGTAGATGGAAACAAAACCTAATGTGTGTTCTAGATACATTTCTTTACTTACTTTAATAGGGTTTTACTACAGTGACTAATCCCACGTTGTATCCGTTGGCTTGATATGAATTATCATATGCAAGTTATCGTGGTATTGTAGTAATAAGAATTATTAGTCACTCGGTCTTGAAATAGCCCCTTCTAGTTGGAACGTTCTTGATATTCTGAGTGACACAGAACACTGTCAATTTCACTGACAGAAATTGCTCCATTTATCTCTCCAGCTCTGGAAGTAATGCATAATTAATAAGGGCAATTTGTTGAGGAGTAACAGGAGATACCGGCAAAAAGCTTCCCTTACTATTGGCCGGAAAAGCATCTGAAATCAAGCAAGCTGTGGGTGAATAACCCTTGAGATTTCAAGGATTAGAAAAAAAAAAATCAATAAACGCTGATATCTATGCCATTGTGAGGTCAATGTTCACAAGGTTAGCTCGTCCTCTGAGAATGCTAAAGATATGCTCTGGAGTTGAATCAGTTTATTCTTTTGTCTTGTGTGTTAACTGATGACTTTGAAATGATGTCTTCTTGCATGTGTCTGTTTATGTATGTCCGGTTGTGTTGAGATGCTCATAGTGATGTACAGAAAGGGATGCGGTATGAGTACAGGATCCAGGTGGAGGCCGAAGGCTTGCGCAGCGAGCTCTCTCCTACTTTGGTCTACACCCATGGAGACCCTTTCTGTGGAGATGGACAACTACAAGGGTATATTGATACTGACCAACACATTCATCTCATTTTGGAGAATTTTAATATGATTTGTCAAGGCACACATAATGCATATAGCTTAGTCGGTAGAGCGGGTTGTCCACTAATCCACTAATCGGTTGGTGGTTCGAATCCCGGCCCGGGTGATCCCATGCCGAAGTGTCCTTGGGCAAGACACTGAACTCTAAGCTGCCCCCAATGGCAAGCTAGCACCTTGCATGCAGCTCTGCTACCATTGGTGTGTAAGTGTAAGTCGCTTGTGAAAAATGTAAATGTAAAATGATATTTCTGTAAAGCTGCTTTGAGACAATGTCCATTGTAAAAAGCGCTATACAAATTGATTAATTATTATTATTATTATTAGTTATATCACATTTTTACAGCACCACTATAATTTGAGAGGAAGGTGAGAGGATGCTGTCCCCTGGTTACAAAAAAAATGTGCCATCACCATTGTGCAGTCCCTTTGCGTTAAGGTTGTTATGCAATATCACTATTATCATTTCTGTAATTCAGTTCAGAGTTTATTTTTAAACTCTGCATTGTCATGAACAGTTTATTCTTGTCAAACCAATGAGGTTAGAAACTGAATAAAGTCTGCACACGCCTTCAGAGAGGTTACTTATTCCCAGACCAAAGCAAAAAAAAAAAAAAAAAAAATCCCATTTGTGGCACTCAAAAGGCACAAACTAAATATTAATGTTTTTAATCAGTAAATGCAGTGAAGTGTTTAAAACAGTGCAACATGACTCAGTTTTAATGGACATGCTGTGTAGCTGCAACATATCTGTGTAAAAAGCAGGTGTGATAACGTCATTCAGAGTAAGAAATTAATTTTAAGTAAAATGTGAATATTAATTTATGAGATGTTGCATTCAAGAAGCTATTATAATTGCAGATTAGCCAGCTAACTGGTTCATACTGCCATACCACCACTTATACCATCACCACAACCATCGTATGACCACACCCATGACCCCCACTACCGCTTTTCTTTTTCCTTCCTCCATTTTTTTTTTTTTTTTTATTTGATTACTGATTACCATTGTTGTGGATGTATGCTGTCAGTAGTAAGTACAATAATAATAATAATAATAATAATAATAATAATAATAATAATAATAATAATAATAATAATAAAAACGTTTTTGAAAGAAAGTCAATGTGTTTGTGTGCATAGCATTTCCAGCTAAAGTAATCTCCAGCTAAGACCTCTCTCCCTCCTTGTGCAGGATGGAAGAGTGTGACGATGGGAATCTCTTGGACAGAGATGGTTGCTCCAAAAAATGCATCATGGAGCCATTCTTCAACTGTGTGGGTGAGTGACAGAGGGACAGTAGAGAAATAAAAGAATGAAAATAATGATTCCCAGCTTTCATAACAAAGTTAAGCAGACGCTTTTTTTGAGCGTAACTTTGAGAAAGCACAAAAGTGTAGTTACTATGTTTCAGGCCATTTTGTAACTTTTTTTTTTTTTCGAGAGAAAAGAGTCTAGGCTGTTTTCTTAGGAACCACCTAACCCTTTGGCACAAAAATCCTGAGGCAATAGGAAAACAGAGAACATGACCATGAAGGCACACCTACTTATTAATCTTGGACACTAGGGTGTAAATTGGGTTGATTTCAAAGGGAAATTTTTCAACAAATGAATTGTGTTAGCTTAGTGGTTAAGGCTCTGAGCTACTGATTGGAGGGTTCAGAGTTCAAGTCCCAGGGAAAGCAACTTTGAAAGTGTCTGGCAAGAGAATACATCTTATCCTTTTGTATTCTACTACTTTTAAGTGTCTCTATAGGCCATCCTTGCACTGCCAAGTGATTCCGTCAGTGTTTTTGTATGGCTAAATTTAATCCATTAAAATGTCTTTTTCTCCATGTTTCATCTTTTCAGGTCACTGTCGTGCTATACACATGGTTTAGTTTAGGCATACACAACATAGCATTTCAGTCTGCAGGGCCTTCTGTCTGCAGAGAATGTGTTCATATGCCATAGAATGCATTTTCTATATATGAAAGTACATATTAATTATTAATTAATCACTGACTAATGTCTGATGACTGGTGTCAGTGCTTTGTGACAAACTGGAAATTACAGTATACTTACAGTATACATATTTAAGTTGATATTCTGAGTGGCCCATTCCTATTGAAATTATCTGCATGAAGTTCACACCTCAGAGATTGCTAGATCTTTCTTTTGTAGAGGTGTCAGAGAAGGCATTCTGTTAAAAAATAATCTGTTCGAAAGTGCAAGATCATTGTAGATGGAACAGAGACTAAAATTTAACATAACAGTTTAAATTAAGTACCAGTTCTCAGTACAAATACCCAGCCAGCTCCATCAAACCCCTTCAGATGATTCAGAATGCAGCAGTACACCTCGTCTTCAACCAGCCCAAGAGAACCCATGTCACACCCCTCTTCATCTCCCTCCACTGGCTTCCTGTCTCCACCCGTATCAAATTCAAGGCCTTGATGCTCACCTACAAGACCTTGTCTGGAACAGCACTCTCCTACCTCAACTCTCTCCTGAAGGCTTACGCTCCCTCACGCAATCTGTGATCGATCAACGACCGACGCTTAGTACTACCTACTCAGCGTGGCTCAAGGTCCCTTTCCAGAAACTTCTAACTAACTGTTCCTCAGTGGTGCAATGAACTTCTGACCTCAATCCGGACCGCAAAATCTGTCTCTATCTTCAAAAAACCTCTTCCGTAAACACTTAACTATCCCCTAAAAGGCCAACCCCACATTATCCTTTAAAAAAAAATACTTACTCTGGCACTTACACCTCTACTCTGTAACATTGTATGGTAGCACTACTTGTATTGTTCTCCGCTTGATATATCGCTTTGCTTGCAATTCCTCATTTGTAAGTTGCTTCAGATAAAAGCGTCCGCTAAATGAATAAATGAAAATTTATTTTATGGGCGGCTGTGAGCTCAGTCGGTAGAGCGGGTTGTCCACTAATCCACTAATCATAGGGTTGGCGGTTCTATTCCTGGCCCTGATGACTCCACATACTGAAGTGTTCTTGGGCAAGACACTAAACCCTAAGTTGCCCCTGATGGCAAGTTAGCGCCTTGCATGGCCGCTCTGATTCCATTGGTGTATGAATAGGTGAATAATACACAGTGTAAAGTGCTTTGGATAAAAGCGCTATATAAGTGTACCATTTACCATGTAAATGTACTAGACAACTTATACAGTCTTACACCATGCATAAAATTATTAAAAACATGACTGTAGATCTAGATCCCTAATGATAACGACAAGATGAGAAACACATGTTGAGAAAAACCAGACTCAACCCAGCCTGTTTTGAGTGACACCAGATTTTGATTATTGAATGTGTTTGATCTCTGAAAATGTGTTGAAAGTATACAGAATGTTTGCTATGATATTATGAATATCGTAACCTTTTCTGATTCTGTAGACTATAGGACAGTCTACAGAATTAGAAAAGGTTACACAGGCATGAGAGTACCCTGGGCTATTAGTATCCCACCACTGATTGATCTTGTGTGAGGGGGTTGGGTGACACCATCAGAGTGACTCAGTCCTCCACATATTTATCAAAATGCCTAAATAAACAAAAGCTAGACTTAAAGATTTATACTGAATTTGGAGTGTCAATGATGGTCAATAGGAACTTCTCAGTAGAAAGCTGTTTTTGAATTTAAAAAAAAAGAAAGAAAAGGAAAGAAAAACAGAAACAAGTAACAAAAGTTCTGGAATGACTCTGTGACCGCTCTCCCACTCATATACGCATGCAGTGTAGATAATCAGCCAATGTTCATGGAGTGGATGTGTTTTTAATTTGGTACTGGAGTCCATTCATCAATCACCTCATCTATGATTCACCATCTTCTTACCGGGCGTTTAACTCATTTACATGTGCCAGCTGTAAAGGAGTTTTGATCTATAAACATTAAAATTGTTGTTGGAACATTCTTTTTTCTCTATGATTGAGCTTTGTGCCACCTCATCCTTATAAAGTGCTTTAATTAAATTTTACTCTATTTTTTAACTTGTGATCTCATACCCCTTTTCAACTTAATTCGTGTGAAAGTTTCCCCATGTAAAGGATCCCCACACCTTATACCTTACCTTACACCTGCCGAGCAGTGAGAACCGAATTAGTTTTGGCATTGAGAATGGTGTTAATTGGCTTGTGCTTTCTTGTTCTCTCAGGTCAGCCAAGTCATTGCTACTTTTATGAGGGTGATGGTGTGTGTGAGGAATTTGAGAGGGGCTTCAGTGTTCAGGACTGTGGCTTCTTTACCCCAAATGGCTTCATTGACCAATGGGCTTCTAGTGCAACAGCTTCCCATCAGGACAGGCGGTGCCCTGCACTGTCTGCAACAGGGGAGCCCAATCTCAGTCTGGTAATGTACAACTCTTAACTATTTTGTAATAATTAGTTGGAAGGAGTTCACAGTCCAGCTTTAACTCACTTATACATGCTTTAGAACTACTAGATCCACACCACACACTCCACTAACCTGCTCTGAGTCACCTACATCACTAACTGTGGTACCCACTGCACTACCTCAGAGTCTGTGTACCTGTTCTAAACTGCCCCAATAGTAAAAAAAACTGTCCTAATGTTTTATTAACGATTACAAAATAATAAAATACAGCATATTTTATTATATTTCGACATTTTTATTTGTAAATAAACATATAAAAATATATACTGTGTTAAAATTATGCACTTATAATTCGCGAACTAAAATAGTGAAAAGATTGTAGAATTTTCATTTGATCGTTTCAGTCAGCCATAATAAAATAAAAATCATTACATTATTTAATATTTTTGTAATGAAAGTAATCTTATAATGTATAATTCTCATAGCTAAAAACAGGGACTGTTCCCATGCAGTTTTTCCTGCTCAGCTAGTAGCCTTAAAGTTTTGTTTCATGGAAGCTGTGGTAACTTAGATGTCAATGTATGACATAATAAGAAAAAGTTGGATGTATCATAAAACTTGCCTCGGATGTTGTCACTGTTTGTAGAACTACCATACTGTTAAAATACAAAACATTTCTAACTAGGCTAGTTTGGTGTTGTTAGCCAAGGAGAGGTACAGAGGGGGAAAAAAGTATTTTATCCCCTGCTGATTTTGTACGTTTGCCCACTAACAAGTAAATGATCAGTGTATAATTTTAATGGTAGGTTTATTTGAACAGTGAGAGACAGAATAACAACAAAAAAATCCAGAAAAATGCATGTAAAAAATGTTATAAATTGATTTGCATTTTAATGACGGAAATAAGTATTTGACCCCTCTGCAAAACATGACTTAGTACTTCGTAATGACTTAGTAATGACTTTTCATTTTCAATGCCCTGGCTTAGGGATGGAGGTTCTCACCCAAAATTTGACGGTACATGGACCCGTCCATCGTCCCTTTGATGCGGTGAAGTTGTCCTGTCCCCTTAGCAGAAAAACACCCCCAAAGCATAATGTTTGATGGTGGGGATGGTGTTCTTGGGGTCATGGGCAGCATTCCTCCTCCTCCAAACACGGCGAGTTGAGTTGATGCCAAAGAGCTCCATTTTGGTCTTATCTGATCACAACACTTTCACCCAGGTGTCCTCTGAATCATTCAGATGTTCATTGGTAAACTTCAGACAGGCATGTATATGTGCTTTCTTGAGCAGGGGCGCTGCAGGATTTCAGTCCTTCACGGCGTAGTGTGTTACCAATTGTTTTCTTGGTGACTATGGTCCCAGCTGCCGTGAGATCATTGACAAGATCCTCCTGTGTAGTTCTGGGCTGATTCCTCACTGTTCTCATGATCATTGCAACTCCACGAGGTGAGATCTTGCATGGAGCCCCAGGCCGAGGGAGATTGACAGTTCTTTTGTGTTTCTTCCATTTGCGAGTAATCGCAGCAACTGTTGTCACCTTCTCACCAAGCTGCTTGGCAATGGTCTTGTAGCCATTCCAGACTTGTGTAGGTCTACAATCTTGTCCCTGACATCCTTGGAGAGCTCTTTGGTCTTGGCCATGGTGGAGAGTTTGGAATCTGATTGATTGATTGCTTCTGTGGACAGGTGTCTTTTATACAGGTAACAAACTGAGATCAGGAGCACTCCCTTTAAGAGTGTGTTCCTAATCTCAGCTCGTTACCTGTATAAAAGACACCTGGGAGCCAGAAATCTTTCTGATTGAGAAGGGGTCAAATACTTATTTCCTTCATCAAAATGCAAATCAATTTATAACATTTTTGACATGTGTTTTTCTGAATTTTTTTTTGTTGTTATTCTGTCTCTCACTGTTCAAATAAACCTACCATTAAAATTATAGACTGATCATTTCTTGTTAGTGGGTAAACGTACAAAATCAGCAGGTGATCAAATACTTTTTTCCCCCACTGTACAACTAAGCTAATATAGGTAGTGCCATGGGAAGTACATTATCTTCCTTATGCTCTGCTGTTCATGTAAACTAGAACTCATAGACATTTACATGCCTTGTTTTCAGAGGATGTTGCTGTTTCTGTTTCAACCCTTTTACTGGTATAAAAAAGACAATAAAATGGTGTATATCCATTTTCCCTCACAATGCTTGTGTGAGCTAGCGTTTGACAGAATTGAAAGCTGTCAGACACGAGTATTTTCATGTATTTTCCTGTAAACCCTTGCAGAGATACAATTACCACACCGCCATCTTCTTTTACTGACGTTCAGTTACTTAGTGACAAAGCGCTCCAGGTGGATAATTATTCCGGGCTAAGGAAAACCTCTAAAGGGATACAGCCCCAATGCCCAGGCCAGGCCTACCTAAAAACAATATTATCAAGTGATATTATGATGCAAATGTGGCACCTTCTGGGCTTCCCCAGGTAAATTCAGCATCTGGCTCATATTCAGGATCTGAGGCTATTATCATTTTCATAATCATCAAAATCAATCAAGTTTGTTCGCTGACAGCTTCATCAAAAGATCCAATATCAAACGACGCTAGTATTTGATTAGAAACTTTTTCTACAGTAAACCATGGCAAGTTTTGTAACGTTTCTTTTACATCATCATTGTTTACCAAACATTCCCACCTTGAGGAATAAAAGTGAATTTCCCTTATTAAGCCATGAGAGATTCAATATTGTTGCGCAGGCAAATATATTTACACTATTACAGTACATACCTTGTGTCAGTAGGGACCTTATAGACTTTTTAAAATAAATTAATTATAAAAACAGATACTATTCGAGAATTTTATATATTTTTTCTTGTTGTTGATAATAAATAGATTGAGGAATACTAAGAAGGTGGAGGTCTACTGTGAAAACATGAACGAGGGGGAGGGTACTGAATGATATCCAGGGTCGCTAATGACCGAGGTATGCATTTAAGGGTTAACAAGGGATCGACTTTAGTCTGTTCTACATATGGGTATATTTACATACCTGTTTATTTCAGTCTGGTAATTTAACAAGATTAACACCATTTGACAATTTCATGGACTTCTTAATGCTCAGATGTTAAACAGATACATTTATTCCCAAATTCATAGGGTATGAAATAATGGCTTCTACATCCTGTGTCGCAGGTTTTCAACTGTGGTCTTGGAGAACCCCCTGCCCTGCAGGTTTTAACATTTTCTCAGCTCGCAACACACCTGATATAACTTATCTGCTAATTAGCAACTCTTCCTGAATTTAAGTTGGTGTGATGTAGCTGGGAAAACACTAAAATATGCAGGACGGGGGTGCTCCATAGACCTTCTCTACCCTATGTAATGCAATGTATATTGAATGGGGAGGTTACTGCTATTACTTACAACTCCAATTTCGAAAAAGTTGATGTGAAACAGGTGAGGCAATCTACAAATCATAGTATATAAGGAGCCTCCAAAAAAGCCTCAGTCCTTCAAGAGCAAAGATGAGTCGAGGCTCGCCAATCTGCCAACAGTGCATCAGTGAATAATCCAACACTTTCAGAATAACATTCTCCAAAGACAAATCTGTAGGAATTGGGGCATTTCACCTTCTACAGTGCACAATGTAATTAAAGGATTTGAGGAATCTTTAATTATTCTTTTTAATTAATCAATGGAAAGTTAAGGCTTTACTATATAAAACAGAAGCCATACATCAGCATTGTCCAGAAGTGTCGCAGACTTCTCTAGGCTCGGTCTCATCTGAGATGGACAGTTGCACAGTGGAATCGTGTTTTGTGGTCTGACGAGTCGACATTTCAAATAGTTTTTGAACAAAACAGCCATCATGTTCTCTGGACCAAAGAGGAAAAGGACCATCCAAGCTGTTATTCGGCATCGAGTCCAAAAGCCAGCGTCTGTCATGGTATGGAGGTGTGTCAGTGCCTATGGCATGGGTAACTTGCACATCTGTGAGGGCAGCATTAATGCAGAAAGATATGTACCCATTTTGGAGAAACATATGCTGCCATCCAGAACAGGACAACGCCAAACCACATTCTGCCCGGATTACAAGCACATGATTGCGTAAGCAGAGTGCAGGTGCTAGCATGGCCTGCTGCAATCCTGACCTGTCTCTGATTGATTGAGAATATATGACGCATTATGAAGCGGAAAATAAGGCAACGAAAGCCCCATACAGTTGTGCAGCTGAAGAAATACATAATGGATGAATGGGGGAAAATTCAGCTTGCTAAACTTTACCAACTGGAATCTTCACCCAGCGTCCAAACGCTTAAGTGTTATTAAAAGAAAAGGTGACGTTACACAGCGGTAAACAGTCAACTGTCTTAATTTTCTTTAATGTGTTGCAGTCAATAGTGTATGTTTTTTAAAAAATAAATTAAACTCAGACAGTAAGACATCTAATAATGTGTTACTAATGTGTTTTCGATGTAGTACAGGGTAAATTGAATTTTCAAATGAAATTGCATTTTCCATACTGTCCCAACTTTTTCAGAATTAGGGTTGTTATTATTATGTTATTATTATATTCCTATGCTTAGATTATTATAAAATAAGATCTTTTGTTTTATTAGATGTGCAGGTCTCAGTATGTGGAAATGAATGATTCACTAATGCGTGATGCATGGGTCCCCTGCACAGTCTTGTCTCACTTCAGCAGTTACCATGTCCAGGAGCAGCCAGTCTGGCTCAGGGTATGTACTACAACTGAATGAAAATTTAGAAGAATGAGAGAACACGAAGATTTCTCTTGAAATGAGCTCACTGCAGTTTTTCCCCTTCTTGGTGTTTTGGTCAGGTGGAATTCGAGCGGCCTGGGATAGCAGCCTCCATTCTCATCTATCTGGCCTATGATGGAGAAATACAGAACACTGGAGAACAGTGCAAGAAAACAGTGTCTATTCAACTCTGTGACACTAGTGACAAAAACCACACAATTGGTGCATTTCACAGACCATTCAATCACATAAAATTAGTGTGGCGTCTTGAGTCAAAACGTTGAGCAAAGCATGTTATAATTGGTTGGATTGAAAAGCCACATTTGATTGGCTAAAAAGAATGTCCTTTAAAAAAGATTTGCAAATGCAGATTCGTACGGAAGCCCTAAGCGACCATGCGTTATTAGTATTTTTTTTTTTTGTTTGTTGCTTTCTCGTGATCACAGCTTAATTTTCTCGTGATCTCGACAAAGCAAAAGTTGTTTTCTCATGATCTTTATGTAATTTTCTCATGATCTTGACTTAATTTTCTTGTGATCTTGACATAACCAAAAGCTGTTTTGTGACCACATAAATTTATTCAGAGAAAATCTCGTGCTTTGTGATTGGGACTGGTATTACATGCATGTTGGCTTCTTCGCCATCATAAAGGCAAAAACTGTACACTGTAGAGATGGACTTTGTCTCTGCATTAAGAGAGACGGGTGTGTGTCCCCTTCTCAAATGTCAGAAACTAATGTGGAAGTCGTCAATCCTGCAGAGATCAGAGATAACATATTTTTCTAGGCCACCCCATAGGCTTTTCCATTGGCTTTAGGATTATTGCAGAAAATAAACTGTTAAGAAACGAAACATGTAAGAATCATTAAGATAATCTTCACAAATGAACACAACTTTTATAAAGTTTGAAGCCTAAATACAATTGCCAGAAGTACAAAGCTAATGTTAGGCTATAAATGAACTACAAAAAAAACCCATTTAAAAACTTATTGAATTCAGGACGATGGATGTCCAGTAGACAGAAAGATTAAGTCGAGATCACGAGAAAAGATCTGGATTATGAATGTAACCCTGTTCCTTGAGAAGGGAACGAGATGTTGCGTGAGCCCTCACGCATGACAGGTATCTGAAGCTTGTGTATAATCATGCCTATTTATAGGCCTGTCATGATCAGGCGATGTGGCAATTAAGCACGTCACATGATATAAAAACGGCACCTGTGAATCGTGCCATCACCCTTTATTATCTGAAGCAAAGACGCAGTTCACAGGCATGCCCCAGTATGACAAAGCTACGCAATTTCTCGTTCCCTTTTCAGGAAACATGGTTACATGCATAACACGGATGTTCCCTTTCAAAGGGAACTCAATGTTGCATGAGCTTCAGGCTGTGGGAACGAGAATACCTACAAAATCATACTGAGGGGCCTGGCCTGTTCAAAATATCTGACCGCAAGGGTCACTGCAAGACTCTTGAGCTTAGACTGAAATGTGTGGAATAGACCACCCCGCTGCAGTGCACACATCCTATAAGGTACCCCTTTGTACAAAGCCATCGAGGAGGTGACCCTCACAATGGAATGGGCCCTTATGCACAGAAGTGTATCGAGACCATGCTTCCACAATACGATTAGATATGTGCTGCTTCAACACAGCATCATCTCTACTGTCACCACCAAAGCAGACCCACAACTGCTCTTACTTATGCCACTGGCCAGCGTGGTGGACATAAGTACAGAGAGCCCTTGCTGGACACAGTCGTTGCACGTTCTCCTGTTCCAATATGAGGAACGGAGGAGGGCAGAAAGCCTGCAACACTACCAGCTGGGCAGCAACATAGGCACTTTAGGAATATAATCTGGCCTAGGATATAGGAAGTCCTTGGCTAAACCAGGGGTAAAGTCAAGGCAGGAAGGGGCAATAGTGAGAACTTGTAGACATCCTACTTGCTCGGGAGATGTCAGTGCCAGCAGAAGAGCTACCTTTAGAGTCTGAAGCTTCTCTAAGGCTCACTGTAAGGGCTCAAATGGAACACCTGACAGACCTTCCAGGACAGACCACAGAAAGATCCCAGGAAGGTATGAATGGTCTGCAGATGGGCCTCAGCCACTTGACACCATGCATAAACCTCAATGTTACAGGATGTTGTCTCATAGAGTCTCCAGCAATAGTGGCTTGGCTGGGTGAAATGGCAGCCGTATAGACCCTGATTGTAGACAGAGCCAACTCTGCTGAGAAATGTCCTTGTAAGAACTCCAAGACTGTAGCTATTCCACAGTTTACTGGGTCTAGCTGACATTCTTGACACCACGATACCACAGTATTATCTCTGAGATATATGAGCTGCCCAGTAAGGTGCTACTAGCAATAGACGTAGACTGTCTTGGCGAACTCTAGCTAGAACTTGTGGGAAAAGCCCCAATGGTGCGGAAGAAGTGAGGGTGAGCCACAGCGAGCATTGTGTTGTCTTCTCAAGGGTAACACATCCACTTACACTTGCCAAACCTCTGCCATATGGACTCCACCACTTGTGGATGGAACCTCCTATCCTTGGGACTCAGTCCCTGCCTTAACTGGATGTCTGCCCCAACATTACGGTTGCCTGGACTGTACATTACACTCACTGACAACTTTCCCTATGCCCTTTTCTACGGTAGACAGAACCCATGGAGACATGTTTGGCAGTAGTTTCCACAAAGCCGGATGGTCTTTGAGTGACATTTACTCTTCCATATTCTGTTGAAGGTAAATCTGGCTCCTCTTCCAGATCCATATGAGATCCTCAGGACCTGATCCGGCTGACTGCCTCAGCAGTGGCCAGCCCAGATCCACAAGGTTCTGAAACCCAATTCCCTTCAGCCAAGCATAGAGCGAGCCACTAACGGAGCTGCTTAATTGTAAGGCGTTCACAAGGTGCACCATCAGACCTCTTGAGGGCTGCCCCTGCATGAAAGTGTTCCCCCCCTGTGATTAAACAGGAGCAAGGCGTGATACACTTAATGAATTCTCTCTCACTCATACTTTTCTCTTTTTTAAAACAGAAAAGTAAAGAAATTTTTCTTTCTTTTTTTTGAAAAGATAGAGAGGAAATGAAAAGTCTTTTTGCAAGCATTACACAAATGACCGACATGCAGTCTTGCTGAAGATAATAAGACGAAATTTTTTATCGCGCTTCACACTTAATTGCCACGTCACCTGATCACGGCATGATGTTTCCAAGGCTTCAGATACCGGTCACGTGTGAGGGTGCTTCCAACAGCGTGAAGCTCATGCAACGTTGAGTTCCCTTTGAAAGGGAACAACTTTTGTTATGTCGTGATCACAAGATAAGAAGAAAGAAAACATTACTAATGCAAGGCCACTTAGTTTTTCCATAGATTCAAGAATTCATTCATAAATGTAAAAAACGTTCAGAAATTTACAAACACAATTGTATATTTATAAATTGTGTTTTTGCATTTGTGAGTCATACTTTATAAAGGTAAAATTATTTAAATCATATTTTGTGAACAGAAATTAGGTTAGGAATATGTGGATTGTTTTATGTGAGTGTAAATTAGCTTACGCATTTGTGAATTGGCTTTTATAAATGTATACATTTTGAGACTATTCTATCTCCATAGTTACGTGTGTGTGTGTGTGTGTGCGTGTGTGTGTGTGTGTGCGTGTGCGCAGGTACCTATGAGCTGTCATGTCAACGTAACCCCTTGGTGGTGAATGTGACCCACAACCTCAGCATGCCTTTCTTCCAGACAGCTGCGTTGTTGCTGAACTTCTCCACTGTTCATGTGGCTGTGCTAGGGGTGGCATTGCGTACATCCTGCCAGTTCAGTCCCTTCGCCCTGACTGGGTGCGCTGAGGGTGGGCTCTTCCACGTCTTCACACATGCTCACATACAATGCATTTAAGATGTTACCCTCAGAAGATTTCAGACCTGAATTTCAGCTTAAATTAATTGTTTTTACACAGCCATGCCATCATGTTATCACAATGGTATACCGTCATGATTTGATTTGAATGGAACAAAATACCTAAAACAGTGCTTCCCAATTACAACCTTCTACATCCTTTAGTTACAGACCTCTAGAGTGGCTTTCTTCAAAACTAGTGGAGTAACCCAGTCTGCTTGTTTCCTTGCCACTAACGATTTCTGTTGTGGACTTGAGAATATTGACTCAAAGATGTTGGGTATAGCACCCTATTTTTAAATTGGGACAATCAGAGTGAATTGACACACATCATGAATGATGGTAATTCTAGTATTTGACTTACTATTTTCACCAGAGTTGACTGTGTTGCTGGCCTATTGTTTAAGTCCGTGTGTAGCAGTGTAAGCACTGTGAATGCAGAGTAACTGCTGACTTCTTAAGGTTATAATATTAAATTGTAACTTGTGTGAATTATTGGCAACTTTGTCAATTTTCCCAACCTCTTGTCGGGTGGCAAGCTGTATATTCTAAGCCTGTGTTAAGCCCTGATGGATTTGATAAACATGATCAAATTGTTTGTGGCCAAATTGTTTGGTATCAGAAATCTTGGACAAGCACTTGCAGGCTATAGAAGTACTGCTGGGTAATCATTCTGTTCTTATGACACTGCCTTTCAAAAGAAAGGACTGAATTTAGCAGCAGGTATTAATTTCTGAGATTACTGAGAAGAAAATGGTAAGCTCCTTTCCTATGTTGCAATGGGAGGAACAAAAATTGGCAGCTATTCTCTGTAGAGCTTGGGTGTATGATTCTAATACAGGAGTGTGGCTTAGCAGCAATGGTAAATGTTCTGCAGGTTGATGTTAAGACTGATATTAATGCTGAAGCTGGATTTTCGTTGATCAAATGCACAAAAACACAAATTGTGGTTATGATTGACCATTTGTGAGTTTCCCCCATTTGTGGTAGCATATAAATCCAACACTACTATTGCATGCACCAAATATGACTGATTTAATGTTCTCAAAAGGGTCAGCCACTGTATTTGAAACAATGGGCTTAAACCTTTTATCTTGCATTGTGAACACTGTCTTGGAGTTTGCACAGAGTAGATTGGAAGTGTCTCTTCTGGGTCTGCTCTAAAATTATATATGATAACACTGTTTGACCAACAGGGACAGATTGAAAGTTTACTGAGAGGAGTGCATAAACTAGTCAAAACCTTACCTAACTGTACAAGTTTTTCCATATAAAATTGAGGCCCCACAATGGGACCTGTCATATGAACCAATGCAAGATACAGATATACACTTTATGGCGACGGTATGTGGACACCTCATATCATACCCATATGTACTTGGTGAACGTCCCATTCCAAAACCATGGGTATTAATATGGAACTGGTCCCCATTTGCTCTTATAATAGTCTCAGCTGTTCTTGGAAAGCTTTCCACTAGATTTTGGACAATGCCTTTGGGGTTTGTTCCTATTCAAGTGCACTAGTGAGGTCAACCACTGATGTTGGACAAGAAGGACAATTCTTCTTTATGGTGTTCAATGGGGTTGATTTCACAGCTCTGTGCAGACCACTTGAGTTCTTCCACAACACCCTTGGAAAACCATGTCTTTATTGACCTCATGTTGTGTATAGGGGCATTGCCATGCTGGAACAGATTTGGGCTAGACCCCTAAAGGAAAATCTTAAAACTACCACATAGAAAACATTATAGATAGTTGTGTGCTTCCAACATTGTGGCAACAGATTGAGGAATATACTGTATATACTGCATATACTGTAGGTGTGTTAATCAGGTGTCACCTATGCTGGGTCGGGTCCACTGGGCTGGGTCGGGAATGAATTGATGGGAGGCAGGCTTGGGCAACTCAACAGGGGCTTTTTATTTTACTCCTCACAAGATTTCTGACCAGGGAGTCAGAAGAACAGTCAGAAGAGTAGCCCAAGAGCCAAGGACCACTCAGAAAGAGCTCCATAAACACTTGGAGGCAGCAGGTTCCATCGTCACAGAGAAAACAATAGGCAATGCACTCCACTGCTCACGCTCAGCTCGCAAGACTCCATTACTAAAGAAAAGGCATGTTGAAGCTCGCTTAAAGTTTGCTACAACTCATTTGGACAAGCCTATGAAGTACTGGGAGAGTGTAGTCTGGTCATATGAGAACCAGACTTTTTGGTTGTCATACTACACACCATGTTTGGAGAAGAAATGTCACTGCACATCACCCTAAAAACACTACACCAACAGTGAAGTTTGGAGGTGAAGCATCATGGTGTGGGGCTGTTTTTAATCACATGATACTGGCAGACTTCATATAATTGAAGGAACGATTAATGGAGCCCTTTACTGGGAGATTCTTGAGAAGAATCTGTCCACTAAGAATTAAATAAATTTCAGTTAGCATGTTCAATACTTTTTCCTGTGTTCCTCTTCTGCCTGTGTGCCCTGAATCTGTCTTTAATAATGGCAAAATACGGGTGGGTTAGTGCGACATAAAGTAGAATGTATGCTTCACGTTGTACACAACAGTGACCCAGGGCTGAAAAAATGGAATAAAAGGAAGAGATGGAAATGAATACAGAAAGTACCCGCATTTATATAATTCTAGCCTTAAAGTGTATATGGATTTGTATATGGGTGGTGATTGCCAAGCATTGTTCTTCGTGTTTTTGTGATTTTTCTTCATTGTCATCGTTTAATGCTCTGTACTGACTCTAGGCATGGAGGGGTAGTGCAAATTGTCGTGATATACGTGATATGGTATAAAGGAGCTCGACGCGAGTGCAGCAGGACTATTTGTTAAATGGAGTATACTTTGTCAACATGTCAAATGGAGTATACTTTGAAAGGCTATGTGTACAACTGTGCGCATACATTAGCCTACTTGTGAAAAGTATTCCAGAGCCTTTAGGCTGGATTTGGTGACCATCAATTACTGTCACTTGATCAAAGGCATGCTTCAGAGTCTCGTGCTTCAAGGGGAAATTCCAGAGGGGAAAGAGTGGATCTCCACGTCTCCACCCCCTGTTCCCCCTGATGTTGATGCCTCCATCACTGCCTCCCCAGCCAATGCTGTGCACATTCCCGCTACTGCAGGACACATCCACAAACATTTATCTCACTAATGCCTGAAACCCTGGACAATATGTCCAGAACATTAGTGGATGGGTGAGGTGAGGACTAACCACTGCCTCCACTCCATGCTTCTTGCTCCTGCATTTTAATGATGACTGGCACTAGTGGATATTTGTGCACACACTTCACCTTCACCAATCAGGCATTACCCAATGCCTCACCTTGAACCAGGCATAAGTGGATTGAGGTCTGGTTACAGCTGGAAACCACCAGTGCATGGTATGTACCTTTTGCACACTTACAAGTATACGATACATCCCAGCTTGATCTGAGGGGACACAGGGGGAGTGGGAGTTTGGGGAACTGGTTTCAAGGGAAATGGCCCCCGTTTCCATTCCGCCATCCCCTCCGGTAGTTGGGTAACAAACTGCTCCAGCACCACAAGGTCAATTACTTCTTCGACACCGCACTGCTCTTAAGAAGTGTCGACAAGGAGCTCACCAACCACCATTTCATCACCATTGTTTCATCACAGCCTGTTTATGAGGCACTGTTTATGAGTGTTTTCTGTTATTGTCTGGCAGGCTGTGTGTTATGAACCCTTACAAATTTGATATGAGGCGTCCACTAGTTTAAAAGGAAACTGCCCTGGTGGTCTTGAATGAAAGGAAGGAAGCATTGTACCATGTGCATGCTACATATACAATCATGTTTTTATTATTAAGTATAACACTGGTTAGGGCTTATAAATGGCTTATTAAGTGAGTTGAATGAGATGTGGATGATTAGGGACAACACAAAAATGCAAAGAATATGGCATCTCCATACACCATTTGTCCAAATACTGTTCTAGGGATATCCACAGAACTGAAATATAAAATCCTTGCATGTCTATTTATTAGGTGTGTGCACAGGCCATGCATTGTGGACTCCTGCAGTGGTGTGAAAGTAGAGCATGCTTCAGTTAGCTGCACCCCCATTCTGGACCCCACACACTGCTTCATTACCTGCCACAGAGGGTACACACTGCACATGCTCAGTGGCCTGGGCTTTCGTCGGCAACAGGTACAGAAACAGCTTTATATTGATAATATAATGTATTTTTTTTTATTTATTAATTGCTTATACAAATTGTATAAATATGAATATATATGTAAAGGATTAAAATACATATTGATAATAAAATTTAGACACATGGAATTTCCAATGAATAAATGACTGAATGTTTCAAGTTGCATATTAAGATTGATGATGAGTCAATCATGAGTTGGTTGATGAATTTGTTGTTGCGGGGACGTTTAGTGCAAGAGTTGAAACATTTAAAACATTCTCATCATTTTTGTGTTTTATCCTTGGAACATTTGAAAATACTCTCTCTCTCTCTCTCTCTCTCTCTCTATATATATATATATATATATATATATATCAGTACAGTTGATATACAGTATATCCCTTACACACAGTAGATGATGTCTTTAAATCTGTCTGACAGTTTACCTCTGGAATTGGTGCATGCAGTGTTTGTGCAGGGAACTAGAGTTCAAACATGTCATGTTGTGGCTGAACCCAGCATTACATATGCAGGTTGTGGTAGTTCAGTGGACAGATTGTGAGTTCAATTCCCAGTGCTACCATGGTGCCATGGGCTCTTGTGCAGGACCCATATTCATTAACTTCAACTGCTCAGTTGTATCCTGTTGGAATAAAATGAGTATTTGATTTTGATAGAAACTACAAAGCACTTGTAATAGAATGTACAGTGGGGGAAAAAAGTATTTGATCCCCTGCTGATTTTGTACGTTTACCCACTGACAAAGAAATGATCAGTCTATAATTTTAATTGTAGGTTTATTTGAACAGTGAGAGACAGAATAACAACAACAACAACAAAAAAAAAAAATCAGAAAAACGCATGTCAAAAATGTTATAAATTGATTTGCATTTTAATGAGGGAAATAAGTATTTGACCCCCTCTCAATCAGAAAGATTTCTGGCTCCCATGTGTCTTTTATACAGGTAACGAGCTGAGATTAGGAACACACTCTT
>JAFFST010050227.1:1703-20791 GCA_022414735.1 Noturus placidus | reverse complement strand
TATATATATATATATATATATATATATGTGTGTGTGTATCCTCGATTACACTCTTATTTACTTTTAAATAAACAGGCAGACTGGTGGATGTTTTTTGACCAAAATATGATTTGGTCAATTTCTAAAATTTAGATGGATCACTCAAATTTTCATTTATCATTTTTAAATAGTCACAATAGTCATAATGGTTCTTTAAATATTATTTGACTATGGCTCCCTTCTGAGATCCACTAAGAGAAGTACTTCATCGTCTCAGGGAGTTTTTCCTTCCCACCATCACCTCTGGCTTGCTCATTAGGAATAAACTTATAAATGTAAAAAATTATATCCTGAATTTACACATTTTTCTAACGCTGCTTTGTGACATTGTCCATTGTTAAAAGTCCAAAAAAAAAAAAAAAAATGAATTGATTTGAATTGAATTGAGTGTCACTTTTGGACATGTGTACCTTTCTAAGAGGCAACATGGCAACTGCAGAATCTGTCACTATCTTCAAAAAAACAGCTAAAGACCCACCTCTTTCAGGAACAAGTGACCAACCCCTAAACAAATCAAACAAAAAAAACTTTACCCTGGCACTTACACCTCTACTCTGTGCACTTTGCTTCTTCTAGAACTAAATTAATGGATCTTGTATAGTAGCACTACTTGTATTGTTCTCTGCTTGATATATTGCTTCGCTTATATTTTCTCATTTGTAAGTCACTTTGGATAAAAGCATCTGCAAAATGAATAAATGTAAACATGGATCACTATACAAGATCTATTAATTGAGTTCTAGAGGAAGCAAAGTGCGCAGAGTAGAGGTGCAAGTGCCTTTTTTATGAGTTGGTTAGGTACTCACGGAAGAGGTGGGTCTTTAGCTGTTTCTTGAAGATGGTGAGAGAGTCTGCAGTCCAGATTGAGGTTGGAAGTTCATTCCACCACTGAGGAACAGTTAGTGTGAAGGTTCTGGAAAGGGACCTTGTGCCAGGTTGAGTAGAACTACTAAACGTCGGTCGCTAATCGATCGCAGATTGTGTGTGGGAAAGTAAGCCTTCAGGAGAGAGTTGAGGTAGGAGGGTGCTGTTCCAGACAAGGTCTTGTGGGTGAGCATCAATTCCTTGAATTTAATGCAGGCAGCTACAGGAAGCCAGTGGAGGGAGATGAAGAGGGGCGTGACATGGGTTCTCTTGGGCTGGTTAAAGACAAGGTGTGCTACAGCATTCTGAATCATCTGAAGGGGTCTGATGGAGCTGGCTGGGAGGCCCGAAAGTAGTGAATTGCAGTAGTCCAGTTTTGAGATAACAAGAGCCTGGACTAGTATCTGTGTAGCCTGTTCGGTGAGATGGGGTCGGATTTCCTTGATGTTAAACAGGATGAATCTACAGGACCTAGCAGTTGTTAAGATGTGGTCTGTAAAGGTCAAGCTGTCATCAAGAGTCACCCCAAGGTTCCTGGCCGTCCTGGTTGGCTTTAGTGTGGTTGCACCGAGCTGTGCAGTGAGGTTGTGGTTGATTGAGGTACAGGCTGGGATGACAGGAAGCTCAGATTTTGCCAGGTTGAGCTTAAGGTGGTGTTCCCTCATCCTGGCTGAGATGTCCGACAATCATGCAGAGATGTGTGCAGAGATAGATGGATCATCAGGCTGGAAGGACAAATAGATCTGGGTGTCATCAGCATAGCCATAATATGAGAAGCCATGAGATTCAATCACCTGCCCAAGAGATGTCATGTAGATAAAAAAGAGAAGTGGACCCAGAACTGACCCCTGTGGAACACCAGTGGTGAGTTGCTGAATTTCAGAAATACGTCCCATCCATGATACCTTGAAAGATCTACCAGAGAGATAGGATTTCACACAGTACAGAACTTTTCCAGTGATGCCCAGGCTGGAGAGAGTTGACAGAAGGATCTGATGGTTCACAGTGTTGAAAGCAGCAGAGAAGTCAAGTAGGATGAGGACAGATGACCTAGAGGCTGCTCTTGCTAGTCATAAGGCTTCAGTGACAGAAAGCAGAGCAGTGTCCGTAGAGTGATTGCTCTTGAAGCCAGACTGCTTGGTGTCCAGGAGATTGTTCTGTGTGAGAAAACTAGACAGTTGATTAAAAACAGCTTTTTCAAGAGTTTTGAAAAGAAAACGGAGGAGGGAGACAGGTCTGTAGTTATCAACTACAGCAGGGTCAAGTGATGGTTTTTTAAGCAGTGGGGTAACCCGGGCCTGCTTAAATGAGGTGAGGTATGTGCCAGTAGAGAGGGATGCGTTAAAAATGTGTGTGAGTGTAGGTGATAGTGTGGGAGAGATGGACTGAAGAAGGTGAGAAGGGATAGGGTCAAGAGGACAGGTTGTGGGATGGCTAGAGAGGAGGAGTTTACAGACATTAGTCTCTGAGAGGGGAGAGAACGAAGTCACTTGGAAGTTACATGAAGGGGGAGATGGTCTATGCACGTCTGGGGTTGAGAACTGGTTCCTGATTGATGTGACCCTGCTGGAATAGAAAGTGGCAAAGTCATCTGCAGAGCGAATAGGGGAATGTAGGGGAATGGGGAGGAGGGGGACAGAGAAGAGAAGAAAAGGTTTTGAAAAGAGTGCGGGTGTTGGGAGAACTGCCAATCTACTCTTGGTAGTATGTGGTTTAGCAGTGGTAATGCTGTTGGAAAAAGAAGAGAGAAGATTCTGGTAATTGGTTAGGTAAGTTGGGTTGTTAGATATGTGCCATTTCCTTTCAGATGCTCTTAGTTTGGCTCAGCTGTTACGCAGAGCTTCTGAGAGCCAAGGGCTAGAGGGTGATATGTGAGCAGTTCTGGAGGTTAGGGGGCAGATGCTGTCAATAGAAGATGTTAGGGTGTTACATAGCATGTCAGTTGCAGTGTTTAAATCAAGTGTGGAGAGGTGGCTGTCAGAGGGAAGTAAGGTTGTGACAATGGAGGAAAAATGTGAGGGGGAAAGGGAGCGAAGATTGCGCCAAAAGGAGACAGAGGGAGGAGACAGTGAAGGGGGTGAGGGGAGAGTAATAGAGAACTGGATAAAGCAATGGTCAATAGAGCAATGGAGTGAAGAGGAGTAATGAGAAGATTGTGTGTGGTGCAATTACGTGTGAGGATGAGGTCAAGTGGTTTACCGACTTTGTGGGTTGCTGGTGTGGTGAACTGCTTGAGGTCAAATGTGGGAAGGAGAGCAAGAAAGTCAGCTGCTTGTGACTTGTCTAGATGAATGTTGAAGTCACTGAGGACCAGAAGAGGAGTTCCATTATCTGGGATGGTGGACAGTAGCGTGTGAAATTCATTGATGAACATCCCCAGTTGACCTGGAGGACGGTAAACAACAAGAAAGTGCATTTTGGCAGGGCCAGTGACTGTAACAGCATGATATTCAAAGGAAGTGCATGAGCAAGAGGGAGAAAGAGGGGTAAATTTCCATGTTTTCGAGAGAAGCAAACCTGTACCACCCCCTGTTTGGACGTGAGGTATGGGAGAAGTTGAAGCTGGAGGCCAGGGAAGCGGGTGTGGCAGTGTTCTCAGCATGGATCCAGGTCTCAGTCAGAGCCAGCACGCTGAGGTTGGAGTGTGTTGCAAAGGCAGGAATGGAATCTGCCTTGTTGACAGCAGATTGGCAGTTCCAAAGTCCGGTTGAGAAGGAGAGGGAACCTGCAGAGGCCACAATTAGAGAGCGTAGGTTGTCCAAGTTGCGTACGTTTCTGGGAGTATGCCGCAGTCTGCGCCTGTGGCAAATAACAGGGATAAACTGATGACACATGTTAGTGACTGTAAACAGGTAGACAGCAAGATAAATAAAGGGAGAAAGAGAATACTTAACAGCGTGAGTGGTGTCTTGTCTGTGTCCTTGCCCGGTGGACTCGCGCAGGTAGACTCGCAGGTCTTTACACGAGCTCGGTCTTTACATAACAAGGGCTGACACTTCCACTGACGCTTCCACCTCAGCGTTCCTTAATTATTAAATATTTTTATAATATTAAATACTGAGCACGCCTCTTTAATCTGCAAAACAAAGGGTAGTCGCGTGAACGAGCGACTCCCAACTGAAACCGAATCTGAACACCGCAGTTAGCTTTAATCTAGCAACGTGTATACAGCCCCTAGCTACAATAGAGCACAGTTACAGCTTTTATCCGACAATCGGTGCTAAAATCTAGTTTCAACTAAAATATCCAGAAAGAAACACTTACCACAACCCCTTAATTTAGTATGCATAGAAAAGTCACTATTTACATCTACAAATTGATAATGGTCAGTTAAATGAGACCTGGGCCTGGAGAGAGCTATTTCCTTAACTCCAGTAGGCCAGTAGTAGGCCAATTGCCACTTTAACCAGCGCTGTCTTAGTACAACCTTCTGGCAAATCACGCTATTGGCATTTTATTTTCCTATATATCCTGATACAGTGAGAGAAAAAAAAGTATTTGATCCCCTGCTGATTTTGTACATTTGACCACTAACAAAGAAATGATCAGTGTATAATTTTAATGGTAGGTTTATTTGAACAGTGAGAGACAGAATAACAACAAAAAAATCCAGAAAAACACATGTAAAAAATGTTATAAATTGATTTGCATTTTAATGATCTACCAAACTATTACTTTATTATTACTTACTGATTAATTTACCCACTAGTCATGAGTAGTTAATAGGAGTGACTTAGGTATTCATATAGCAATTCTACAGTGGTGTGAAAAAGGGTTTGCCCCTTTCCTCATTTCCTGTTCCTTTGCATGCACTTAAGTGTGACAAACATGCAAAGGAACAGGAAATGAGGAAGGGGGCAAACACTTTTTCACACCACTGTATATCACCTTCAGGTGTAGTATATAGTATATAGTGTAGTATATAGTAGACAAACAGAATGGTACACAGAGGTGTTTGTAAGTTTATGAAAACCCTTTAGAATTCCCTATATATCTGCATAAATATGACCTAAAACATCACCTGATTTTCATGCAAGTCCTAAAAGTAGACAAGGAGAAGCCAATTAAACAAATGAGATAAAATATTATATTTTGTCATTTATTTATTAAGGAAAATTATCCAACATTACATATCTGTGAGAGGCAAAAGTATGTGAAGCTCTAGGATTAGCCGTAAATTTGAAGGTGAAATTAGTGTCAGCTGTTTTTAATCAATGGGATGATGATCAGGTTTGAGTGAGTGAGCACCCTGTTTTATTTCAAGAACAGGGATCTGTCAGAATCTGATCTTCACAACACATGTTTGTGGAAGTGTATCATGACACGAACAAGGGAGATTTCTGAGGACCTCAGAAAAAGAGTTGGTGATGCTCATCAGGCTGGAAAAGGTCACAAAACCATATCTAAAGAGTTTGGACTCCACCAATCTACAGTCAGACAGACTGTGTACAAATAGTGGAAATTCAGGACTATTGTTACCCTCCCCAGCAGTGGTCGACCAACAAAGATCACTCCAAGAGCAAGACCTGTAATTGTCCATGAGGTCGTAATGGAACTCAGGGTCACTTCTAAGCAACTAAAGGTCACACCCACTTTGCCTAATATTATTTCTCATGAGTCCACCATCAGGAGAACATTGAACAACAATGGTGTGCATGGGTTGCAAGCAGAAAGCCACTGCTCTACAAAAAGAACATTGCTGCCCCTCTGTAATTTGTTAAAGTTCACATGGAAAAGCCAGAAAGATTTTGGATATTGTGGACAGATGAGACCAAAATAGAACTTTTTGGTGTTATGTTTGGAGAAAGGAAAACACTGTATTACAGTATAAGAACCTTATCCCATCTGTGAAACATGGTGGTGGTAGTATCATGGTTTTGGCCTGTTGAGCTTCATCTGTGCCAGAAAAACTTGCCATCATTGAAGGAACAATGAATTCTGAATTATACCAGCAAATTTTAAAGGAAAACATCAGGACATCTCTCTATGAACTGAATCTCAAGATAAAGTGGGCCATGCAACAAAACGATGACCCTAAGCACACAAGCTGTTCTACCAAAGAACAGTTAAAGAAGAATAAAGTTTATGTTTTGGAATGGCCAAGTAAAAGTCCTGACATTAATCCAATAGAAATTGTTGTGGAAGAATCTGAAGCAAGCAGTTCATGTGAGGAAACCCACCAACATCCCAGACTTGAAGCTGTTCTGTACTGAGGAACGGGGATAAAACTCCTCCAAGTCAATGTGCAGTACTGATCAAAGGTTACCAGAAACTTTTAATTGCAGTTATTTCTGCACAAGGGGGTCACACAGATACTGAAAGCAAAGGTTCACATACTTTTACCATTCACAACTATGTAACATCTGAATAAGTTGGGACAGTATGGAGAATGCTAATAAAAACAAAGAGGAATGATGTGTAAATGATCTTTGACTTTGAAAAAAAAAACATATGAAGCTTAGGTTTTTGATGTTTGACCTAATCAACTGCATAATTATTTATTTATTTATTTTTGTTTTTTAAGGTAAACCTTTATTTTGAAATTGATGCATGCAACACATTCCAAGTTGGGACAGGGGCAATTGAAGACTAATAGTGACGTGACCAGTTGAAATAAGCAGCTGATGTGAAACAGGTGAGGGCATTGTCTAATCATAGTATATAATGACCCTCCAAAAAGTCCTAATCCATCAAGAGCGAGAATGGGTCGAGGGGGTCTGTGAACAAATCCATCAGCGAATAAGCCAACACTTTGAGAACATCATTCCCCAAAGACAAATTGGTAGGATTTCGGGCATTTCACCTTCTACAGTGCACAATATAGTTAAAGGATTCAAAGAATCCGGTCAAATCTCTGTGTGTAAAGGGCGAGGCCGAAAACCATTTCTGAATGCACATGATAGCTGATCCCTCAGACATCACTGTCTTTAAAAGTGGCATGAATCTGTAATGGATGTCCTGACATCGGCTCGGGAATACTTTGGCAAATATTTGTCAGTAAACTCCATTCACCACTGCATCCACAGATGCAAGTTAAGGCTTTACTATGCAAAGCAGAAGCCGTACATCAACACTGTCCAGAAGTGCCGCCGTCTAGTTTTTTTTTTAATTAAAAGAAAAGGTAATGTTACACAGTGGTAAACAGTCGACTGTTAAAATTTTTTGGAGTGTGTTGCGGTCATCAGATTTGAAATGAATGTATATTTTCAAAAATAACTTAGTTGAACATGGAATAATCTGTTAATAATGTGTTGTCAATATAGTACAGAGTGAATTGAATTTTCATATGACTCGTTTTGCTTTGTTTTTTGCATTTTCCATACTGTCCCAACTTTTTCGGAATTCAGGTTGTATAATATTTTGTCTCATGTGTTTAATCGGGTTCTCTTTATCTACTTTTAGGACTTGTGTGAAAATCTCATGATGTTTTAGGTCATATTTATGCAGAAATAAAGAACATTCTGAAGGTTTCACAAACTTTGAAGTAACACTGTACATACACAATGAGGCAAAAAAACAAGTCTAATAGGTATAAACAGGGGTCAAGGTATCAGGGTGCATGATAAGTTTAAAGCAGATATCAGCTAAATTATTCAGTGTCCCTGTCTGTGCCTCCATTTGGTTCTTAGAGTGTTGTAGAGCTGAACTGTGTCAATGGTGTTTGGGACCATGTGGTGAGCTGTGAGCCAGTGGACTGTGGTCTACCAGATAACTCTCACGTCTATTTTGCCTCCTTCACCTGCCCCAGGGGTACTACTTTTGGCAAGCAGTGCACCTTCTCCTGCAACTCACCCTCCACATTGCAAGGTAACACCCTCAGTATTTTATTTTTTTTCCTTTCTTGTTGTGTTTGGGCATATTTATTTATCCTCTACATATTTTTATTAATCCACAACATATTGTAATGTATCCTTGAAGTTTGCTTTCATTCAGCTGGGGATTTGGGGGTGTTTACAGTGGAGGAAATAAGTATTGAATGCGTCAACATTTTTTTTCAGTAAATACATTTCCAATGAGGTTATTCACATGAAATTTTCACCAGACTTGGTATTAACTCAAGAAATCTGAAAATATAAAGAATTTACAAAATTAAAGTCCACAAATAAAGTTGTGTGTAATAAAGTGGAATGGCATGGGAAAAAAAGTATTGAACATGCTAAGAAAAAAGTTATCCAATGCAAGGTAAGGTAAGGAACCAGCTGAAATCCGTAAGCAGTTAGAAAGAAATGATACCCCCTATCTGTGCAAATTAATATCAGCTGGGTTAGTAAAGTGATGGTCTATAAAAAGACTTTTCGTTACCAAGGTGTCACACAAGAAACATCTCATGATGGGTAAAAGCTAAGAGCTTTCCCAAGACCTTCACTACCTTATTGTTGAGAAACATATTGATGGAATCGGATACAGACGTATTTCAAAACTTTGGAATCTTCCAGTAAGCACCATTGGGGCCATTATTTACAAGTGGAAACAACATCACTCTATCATCAACCCGCCATGCACAGGAACTCCTCACAAGATTTCTGACCAGGGAGTCAGAAGAACAGTAAGAAGAGTAGCCCAATAGCCAAGGAGCAGTCGGAAAGAGCTCCAGAAACACTTAGAGGCAGCAGGTGCCATCGTCCCAGAGAAAACAATAGGCAATGCACTCCACTGCTCATGCTCACCTTGCAAGACTCCATTACTAAAGAAAAGACACGTCGAAGCTCTTTTAAAGTTTGCTACAACTCATTTGGCAAGCCTATGAGATACTGGGAGAATGAAGTCTGGTCAGACGAGAGGAAAATGTAACTTTTTGGCAGTCATACTACACACCATGTTTGGAGAAGAAATGGCACTACACATCATTCTAAAAACACTATACCAACAGTGAAGTGTTGTAGGGCTGTTTTTCATCACATAGACTTCATATAATTGAAGGAACAATGAATGGAGATCTTTACCGGGTGATTCTTGAGAAGAATCTGTTGCCATCCACCAGGATGATGAAGATGAGATGTGGGTGGAGCTTCCAGCAGGACAACGATCCAAAGTATATAGCAAAGGAAACTCTCAATTGGTTTCAGAGAAAAAAAAAATCAAGGTGTTGGAATGTCCCAGTCAATCACCTGACTCGAATTCAACTGAACAAGATTTAAAGACAATATGTTTAGAAGAACGGACCAAAATCACACCTGAATACTGTGACCATTCATTTCTTCATACAGGAAGTGTCTTGTGAAAGTTCATGTGAATAACCTCATTAGAAATATATTTATTGAAAAAAATGTTGACACTTTCAATACTTATTTCCCCCACTGTATATGATTGGCAGCAACCTCAGTTCCTCTTTACGAGACCATATGTCTCTCTGCTGTGTAAGCAGGAAAACAGGGTAGCACTTAGGGAGCTAAGAAACAGCTCACGAACAAAAGCATGCTTTACGTTCACTAGAGAATCCCATGGAATGGAGTCATATCCACCTTTACTATTCAGTCCACAGTTACATAAGGGTTAGATGAACTTTCTCCATGTTTCCCAAATGCCATTCTTATAGATTTTATTTGTCAGATTAAATGATAAATGGTCTGCACTTATATAGCACTTTTATCCAGAGCACTTAACACTGTGTCTTATTCACCCATTCACACACACACACCAATGGTAGCAGAGCTACTTTGACATTGGGAGCAACCTGGGGTTCAGTGTCTTGCCCAAGGACACTTCGGTATGTGGAGTCATGTGGGCCGGGAATCAAACTGCCAACCCTACAATTAGTGGACAACCCACTCTACCACCTGATCCACAGCCACCCACAGAGATTAAAATCTCTGGTAACTGGGTTCATTGGAATCTTTGTTTCACTGAGTAACTAGACTCACTGATTTTGATTACTTTGATTTTCGAAGCCTGGACTTAAAGACTGAAACCTCCAAAAAGCCAAGCATGCCATAGCTTGGCATTGAGGTGGTTCAGTGGGTTTATATCTGATTGTACCAAAGCATTAGGACAACTGCTCCACTAGGTAGACCCACTGCTGATGTATAGTCATTATGATCCTACTTCCCATATATTTCAAACTGCTTTGAGATGAAGTTTGAAATAAAGAAGTGAATTTAGTGACTAACAAATGGATCAGGTTACTCATTTATTTCTGAATGTAATTCATTAATTATGAAGGGTTTCAGGAAACAGAAGAGAAAGGTATCCTCCAACCTTATGAATGTTTGGGAACCTCACCCTAGATCAGTAATATCTTGCAGAATGAGCACTGATATAAATGATATACCAGCAAAAAAAATAGTGTACTCTCACATTCACCTGCTTTAATATCCAGCAAATTTCTTAATATTTGTATTAATATAAAAACATTCAACCACTGAGACATAAACTGAAGAAGTTTCACAGACATTTGATGAACTGAAATGGAATAATTAGTCCTTGAACAAAGGGGGGTCAATATTAAAAGTATAGTCAGTATATGGTGGCCTCCAGCTGCTTTAAGTACTACAGAGCATCTCATCCTCATGGACTGCACCAGATGTGTCAGGTCTTGCTGTGAGATGTTCCTCCACTCTTCCACCAAGGCATTTGCAAGTTCTTCATCACGTCTGGGAGGACACACGGTTACATGTCATTTTCCACTGCAAGGACGATCAGCTGTCCTTAATGTCTCCCTGTAGCACTGTCTTAGGTGTCTTACATTACAGACATTACAGTTTATTGCTCTGGACACATCTGCAGTCCTCATGCCTCCCTGCAGCAGGTCTATGGCATGTTCACGCAGGTGAACAGGAACCCTAGACATCTTTCTTCTGGTGTTTTTCAGAGTCGGAAGAAAGGTCTCTTTAGTGTCCCAACTTATTGACCGAAGTTATAACTGTGACCTTAATTGCCTACCGCCTGTAAACTGTTCGTGTCTTAATGATTGTTCCACAGGTGCAGGTCGAAATAATTGCTTATGTTTCATTGAACAAGCATGAAAAACATTGTTATAAACCCTTTCCAATAAAGATCTGTAAAGCTTATAAAGATTTTACAAAATTTTAAATGCAGTCTCCTGAAAAAGGGAAGTTTCTTTTTTGCTGAGTAAACAGTATGTGTTTTCAGATTGTAGCCTTCTTAGACTACTTTTCTTATATATTAAATATGTTTTTCATTTTTGGCTGGTACACTGAAAAGACCAAATGTTTAAACTCAAGATGCACCGATGTATCAGCCACGGTATCGGCTCATAAAAGCTATGACCAATAGTTTAAAATATCCGATCATTGTCAATCAAAAGAGGGCAGGAAACAGATCAAATTTATGCCATGTGTAAAGATGTCTCTTGTGTGGAATGAGGACAAAACTTCAGTGTGTAATCTCTGTAATCTCTGCACTGATAACATTTTACACCGGACGCTGCAGCAGTGAAGCGCGAGTTTCAGCATCGAGTCTAAATTTATTTTTGTCATGCTGCTCGTGCTGAATTAAAGGGCCAGTACACCACTGAAAGATTTAAATGAAGATGAGTTGACAAGAACGTATATATTACACAGAAACATACATTTGTAGAGTCGTATATTTCATATCCCGTTAATGTTAATATATAAAAAGTGTATATTATATATGATTAGTTAGATGTTCAGTGATGAAGTAGAAATGCTCGTGTTTGTGGAGAGTGAATGTGAGACTAACAGGAGGACTTTTACAATTCAGTCAATGTTAATATGAATTACTAACATTCAATAAGTTACTAATCTTACTTTAACCTGTTTATGATATTAATTATAACAGATTAATGGTTTTTGGTTTTCTAGCTGGTGCTTTTGAATATGTTGCAAAAGTAAATTGGACCCTTAGCACCCATGTTTGGTGCTGCTGAATTCAGTCAGAACTACATAAATGGCACACTTATATAGTGCTTTTATCCAAAGTGCTTTACACTGTGTCTCATTCACCCATTCAGGCACACTCACCCACCAATGGTAGCAGAGCTGCCATGCAAAGTGCTAGCTTGCCATCGGGGGCAACTTAGGGTTCAGTGTCTTGCCCAAGGACACTTCGGTATGTGGAGTCACGTGGACCGGGAATCGCCAACCCTACGATTAGTGGACAACCCGCGCTACCACCTGCACCACAACCGTCCCTACGGTTGCGAACTATATAGTGTGCTTCCGCTTTGTACACCTTTATAAAGTGTTTTTTTTTTTTTTTTTTTTTTTTTGGAAACAAGAGATTCATTATTTGTTTATTGACCATTAAAATTGCTTTAGAACTTTTCATACATTCTAATTAGTTTTTTTTTCTTGTTTTCTTTCTTTCTTTTTTTTTTTTTTACCTTACCAGCATCATATGGCTTCAGGCATGTTTCAGGCGTGTATCCCACATAAGGTACACGTTAGCATGAGGTTCTGTTGTCCTTCATTAAATTTTAGAGAAAACAGATTTGGATTTCCATCTCTCATTGAGTCATGTTCCTCACCTTCTGATATGCTTGCATTGCGTGTTCACATTATGGTGTAAAAACCCAAATACATTTTAATTTAAAGCACAAAACCAGATTCCGCTCCATTTATTAATGTTTGGAGAAAATAGTGTTGTAAGCAATTTCATGCTGAAATTAATGTCATGTGTCTGACATTGAATTTCTAGCATAAAATTCCATGTTTTCTCTATAGCTTTTTAATTTCCCTGCTTCCAGATGTGATATTTCAGGTGTGATGTTTAATTTTACTAAAGGTGAGAGCAATACATTGACCTGTCTTGAGGATGGATTGTGGTCGTTCCCTGAAGCATATTGTAAGATTGAGTGTCTGGGTCCACCTGCTGTACCCAATGCTAAGCTCTTGGTGCCACATTGCGATGGCAGGAGGCATGACGTGGGCACCGTGTGTCGCTACAAATGCAACCCCGGATACTACATTACGGGTACCCTGTCCAAAAAGCCAAGGAAGTGAGTACTTCTGCATTTTTCACATTCACATGTTTGTACAAGTGTTACCTTTTCCAGGTCTACAATGATTCTACACTGGATTTTGAAGCTGTTCTGATGGCAAATGGCGCACTTATATGGCGCTTTTATCCAAAGCACATTACACTGTGTCTCATTCACCCATTCACACACACTCTCTCACACCAATGGTAGCAGAGCTGCCATGCAAGGTGCTAGCTTGCCATCGGGGGCAACTTAGGGATTCGAACCACCAACCCTACGATTAGTGGATTAGTGAACAACCCGCTCTACCGACTGAGCCACAGCCGCCTGAATGGTATAAACTGAATGACATTCTACTTAATTTCTGTGGACCATTTAGTTTAAATATGATCAAGACTTTTATCTGTATATCTCCAGTAACATCATTTTTGTAAAAACTGGCTAATCATATACCAATTGGATTACACAGTGCAGCTTATCACCATTTAACAAGGTCAGGGGAGGCCAGTATTTACACCTGCCATGGCTTTATGGCTAATTATACTGGCTGTTAAAATATGTGAACACCTCTAAAGCCCTTTTAATTGCCCATTCATGCTGCAAATCATGGCCAGCAGGTCTAATAAATGGTTTTAAATGCTCTTGTTTATTAATACCTTTGACACATTGACTCCAAAAGGCATTCCATTATGAGAGTATATCATAGCTGATGTTATTGCTTCTGTGTGTTACTACCCTTTGAACAGTTCTACAGTCAGGACTTGGTGATTAATGAGCCCTACCAAATTTTTTTGATGTGTGAATATGAATCTCTCTTGTAATCTATCCCATAATGTTCACTGTGGTAAAGGGTACATTGTTCATTGGGCTGGAAGCATTTTAATTGGGGAGTGAGTAGTTTGAAATATAAGCAGATGGCAAACTATAACAGTCCACACGCAATCCTGTCTGTGTGCACGTTATGTTGTAAATGATCCACAGTAATAGGAAAATATGTAGATTTATGTTATGTTTAGACTATTGTGTTAGTTTCCATGCATGCTTTAAAACCGTAAAGTACTTTTAAATGCTAAAATAAGGGCTAAAATATTTTCTCTTCAGAGATTCAGATTAGGGTTAAGTTCAAGTAGAATGCCAAAAGAAGCAGTCCTGCAATGGTGAGTGGTAAAGTGTCCATTATCATTGTAAGGTGTGTGTGTGTGTGTGTGTGTGTGTGTGTGTGTGTGTGTGTGTGTAGGAGGTTTCTGACGCTGGAGTGTTTAGAGGGTGGCAGATGGCAGACTGGTGGCTGTTCCCCTGTCTCATGCCCTGCTCTGTCTGCCATGTTTGAGGGCATGTACACGTGTACCAACCACCAGGACTATGATAGTGTGTGCACTCTACACTGCCCTGTCCCTACTGAGAGGGTAAAATTGTCTTAATATGCAGTTTTTCCCCCTTTCACTCATTGTGTGAAACAATTCTTAGACATTTCACATTACTGGTGTAGCACATCAGTAGACATTACAGTAAACAGACAATGTAGACAATGAAGTAAAATTGAACTAGAATGTATTGGGGTATTTTGCAGCTCAGCTCGATGAGTGAACATAATAAATTCTTGTGTTATCACTTTAGTACTCGATTCGCTGTACAAAAGATGGGCAGTGGACTGAAGACTTCTCAATGTGTAAGACAATGGGAGGATTGTGCCCGGTCCCTCTGGAGCTTAACACGGTGGAGTATACCTGTGATGAGGGTTATGGCGTCGGTGAGGATTTAAACACGTCTGCATGTTGCCAAAATATGATTAATTATTATTTTTTTTTTAATCACCTTTCAGTTTTATTCTAGTCACCACTATTACATTTTACTGATGCAGTTCGAATTTTGAGGTGCAATAAAAAATTAAATAGGTACATGTATAAAATTTCCAAGTTGCAAATGTATGTAATTTAGTATCCGTAATACCAAATTACAACAGAGTACCACTCAATATTAACATATTATAGCAACTTGTACAGTGCATCCGGAAAGTATTCACAGTGTATTTTCACCTTTCCCCACATTGTGTTATGTTACAGCTTTATTCCAAAATGGATTCAATTCATTATTTTCCTCAGAATTCTTTAATTCCCATAATGATAACATGAAAGAAGTTTCTTTGAAATCTTTGCAAATTTATTAAAAATAAAAAACAAAAAAGCACATTCACATAAGTATTCACAGCCTTTGCCATGACACTCAAAATTGAGTTCAGGTGCATCCTATTTCCACTGATCATTCTTGAGATGTTTCTACAACTTGATGGGAGTCCACCTGTGGGACATTCAGTTGATTTGACATGTTTTGGAAACTGTCTATATAAAGTCCAACAGGTAACAATGCATGTCAGAGCACAAACCAAGCCATGAAGTCCAAAGAATTGTTTGGAGACCTCCGAGAGAGGATTGTATCGAGGCACAGATCTGGGGAAGGGTACAGAAACATTTCTGCAGCATTGAAGGTCTCAATGAGCACAATGGCCTCCATCATCCATAAATGGAAGAAGTCTGGAACCAGCAAGACTCTTCCTAGAGCTGGCCGCCCGGCCAAACTAAGCGATGGGGGAGAAGGGCCTTAGTCAGGGAGGTGACCAAGAACCTGATGGTCACTCTGACAGAGCTCCAGTGTGTCTCTGTGGAGAGAGGAGAACCTTCCTGAAGAACAAGCATCTCTGCAGCACTCCACCAATCAGGCCTGAATGGTAGAGTGGCCAGACAGAAGCCACTCCTCAGTAAAAGGCACATGACGGCCCAGCTGGAGTTTGCCAAAAGGCACGTGAAAGACTCTCAGACCAAAGACTGAACAAAGATTGAACTCTGTGGTCTGAATGGCAGCGTTATGTCTGGAGGAAACCAGGCACCACTCATCACCTGACCAATACCATCCCTACAGTGAAGCATGGTGGTGGCAGCATCATGCTGTGGGGATGTTTTTCAGCGTCAGGAACTGGGAGACTAGTCAGAATCGAGGGAAAGATGAATGCAGCAATGTACAGAGACATCCTTGATGAAAACCAGGTCCAGAGTGCTCTGGACCTCAGACTGGGGCAAAGGTTAATCTTCCAACAGAACAACGACCCTAAGCACACAGCCAAGATAACAAAGGAATAAGACTGTAACATAACATAACTGTATATTTGGAATAAGACTGTAACATAACAAAATGTGGAGAAAGTGAAGCGTTGTGAATACTTTCCGGTTGCACTGTATGTGACCTGTTTGTTTGTGTTTATGTTAATAATTGAAGAAATGAATCATGGTGGTGAAGTGGGTATCACTAACGGTTCACAGCGACAGGGGCCTTGATTCGATCCTGAGCTCGGGTCACTGCCTGTGTGGAATTTCTTCTGCATGTCCCGGTGCAGAACCCAGAGAAAACATACAGAATTCTGCACAGACAGTAACCTGAGCTCAGGATCAAACTGGATACTCAAGAGCTGTGATGTGGCAGTGCTACCTGCTAAGCATTCCTACACCTTGTAGGATAATAAATGATCTACTGGTCAGGTCTCACATGTTAGAAATGACAGCCAAGCTTTCATAGCACAGATCTTTCCAAATCCGCTTCTGTCCATCTTTCTTTTTTTTTGTCCCTGTGTGTTCACATGAATATTTTCAACAGATTAAAATGAAGCCTTGCTTTGTGTCATGGCAGGTGCAGTCTGCTACCCAGCATGTGTCGTACCTTTGAGTGACCCTGTGCTGTTGCCCAAAAACTCTATGGCTGATTCACTCAAACACTGGGTTATTCCCACCAGGATTCAGGTGAAGTAGTTTGCTATTTGGAACCATTTGCTGTTTTACCTTGAAATCCAATTTCAGTAGCAGTCCTCATGTCCTTCATGTAAACCTTTATGTAAACTGTTTTGTACTTCTTTTTGGTCATACTATTTTGACCATTTGACTATATTTTCTTAGCATTGCGAGCCAAATACAACTAGCTACTAAGCAACAATCTATGAATTGAAGCCAGGTGTGCTGGGATGCTGACGACCACAGGAGTCTCATTTGTTCCCACCAAATAATTGATTTAATTAACAAATCAAGGGCTGACAAACACTACATATACAACACATGGATCGGCTCTCAACATATCAATAATTTGGGACCAGGTTTTTCACCCTCAGCTTGACTCTCCTGCCTGATAACATTGCATGCTATCCACTTGTGAAAGGAAAACATATCACACACAATCAAGTTTGAGCCTTGACAAATAATCTTTGAATATTTGAGATGTTAAATGACTTAAAACTGCTTTTCCAGAAGAGGGATTTCTACATTAGTCATCATGGTTCAGGATTGAAAGCAAGTTATGAATTCGAACATTTGACCTTGCACCACAGTCTGAGTCAACCTGAACCAAATTGTCATATCATTAATATAGCTGAATGATAGGTTGGCCCAGTTTTCTTTCTTTTTTTTTTTTTTCTTATTCTAAAATTGCTTCTCAAGTCCTCTTTTAAAGGCCAATTTCATCTACTTGTCTCCATACCAATTTGTAACTGTTGATTTTGGTGGAAATGTTTATACAGAAGACAATTAAAATACCACACACCAAGCACTCAAGTCTCTCAAGGTATCAGGCCTTTTCACCACTGTTTATATCCATACTTCAGCACCCTTACATAAAGTGTGCTTTCCATGAACGTTATCCAAAACTTTTGCAGATTGGGTAAGAGCGTTGGAGTAAAGGTCATGCTAAGATAAGGAGATAAGGTACTGATTTCCAGGATTTCGATGTCAAAACTATGTAGGAACGGTTCCGATTTCCATACATGGCTATGAACGGCTGTTATTTGTCATGTCATAAAATGTTTGTCCAAACAACAGAATGTCAGTGATCAAAATAATGTTTCCTTTATATTTTATAGTTTCATTCTTATTAGAATTTGATGTCATTGCTATGTACAGTTAAGACAGGGTGGCCTCAGCTGGAAGGAAACTACTAAAGATGATCTGAATCTGCTCATACAGTTATGTAAAGTCACAATTACAAGAATGGTTAATGACATGATCTTTGTCTCTTTATCTTTGTGGATGTGCATCTCTGTGTTTGTATGTGTAGAGCATTGTATGTACAGGCACAATGAAATGGCATCCCAATCCTGAACAGATCCACTGCATTCAGTCATGTGAGGTGAGTCTTATTTAGAGTTATGTAAAATATCGAGCCACAATCCGCATTGCCTACTGTAAACAAACTTTGTCTGCAAAACACAAGAACAGTTATCATTTATATAATGACTCTCTGCCAGAGTTCTGCTGTTATGAGTTTCGAGCAAAATACCTATCTCAGTTATTCATGTTTTCATGATGTTTCATTTTGAAGAGATTTTCAGTTGGATCTCATCTCAGTGTTTACTGGCCTGATATGTCAAGTGTGCCACGGAAAATTTGATAAACTATGTTAGGGTCCACATCTGCTCCTTTTCAGCTGGAAAAGAACAAGTACTTTGATTGAGTTCTACCAGCTCAAAGTGGAGGCCTGGATAACTCCATCATCAGTCGTGAGCGATAAGGCTGGGGTTGATTGTTTTATTTTTGAGAGCCAATAATGTGTTCAGCGGGACTTGGCCAAGACAGAGAAAGTTAAAACGTGTGCACAGACATCAGCTACAATTCTGTATCTAGTTGGTTTATAGTGCCTCATATACACTGCCCTAAAGAATGATTAAAACCTCCCAACACTGAGCAAATATGATTGTATAAAATAAATATTGTGATTAAATTTAAATTAAAGTTCCCACTCATACAACCTGAGAAAACACTTACTTTTGCTCTAAACAAAAATCTCTCTTATTAGAGGTTCTTTTTTTCTTACTGATATTTTCTCTTATACTGTTAGTATAAACATAACAGCAACAGTTCTTCACATGGCTATTAATACGTGTTGGCCCCCAATAAGGTCAAGCAGTTAAAAGCTCATATTTTTATGCTTTAAGCAATATTTCGGCATTATCATTTTCACATATATGATGGTATGTTAATAATATATGTATATAATGAATTTACTTTTGCTAAATAGATTAGATAGAGTCCATACAGTGGTGTGAAAAAGTGTTTGCCCCCTTCCTCATTTCCTGTTCCTTTGCATGTTTGTCACACTTAAGTGTTTCGGAACATCAAACCAATTTAAACAATAGTCAAGGACAACACAAGTAAACACAAAATGCAATTTGTAAATGAAGGTGTTTATAATTAAAGGTGAAAAAAAATCCAAACCATCATGGCCCTGTGTGAAAAAGTGATTGCCCCCCTTACTA
>JAFFST010050225.1:184547-201954 GCA_022414735.1 Noturus placidus | reverse complement strand
GCTCCATCCAGAAGTAGGACCTCCGAGACCGATCATGCAGGTCCGGAGAGCAGAAAGGACCAGGATCTCTTGCTGCTCCTTTACAGCTTATCAAAAACAAACACATAGCTTCTTTAATTCTTGTTGAAAAACGGTTTGAATGCAATCTGTACATGAAGTGTTGTGGGCTGACTTCATTCTCCTAAAGAAGAAAAAGAAGAAGATGAAGAAGGACAACAACAACAAGGAGGAGGTTCAAAAAAAAAAAAAATAAATAAGGTCAAGAGTCGTACTTATTATTTGTGACCTTCTCAAAATGGCGTCCCACCCTTTCCGCGACGTGCTTCTGCGTGACGCAATGACGTTGCTCCGCTCTTTCAGTCTTCAGTGTGAAAACAATAAACAACCTTATGAGGAGAAACGCAGAAGAACCTGTCGATCGTGATGCACATATAAATTTAAGAGTAAAGACAGTTTTCAGAAAATCGTCGCTCTTTAAAAATTACACCGGACAGACAGCTGTCCTGTCTCGAATAAAGTCTGAATCTTTGTGTCAAAGAGAAGGAAGTTAGCTAGCCAGTGTCCAGCTAGCCCCTTCAGGCTCAGGCTAGCCTCTCCTCTACCCTCTGCTTGTGCTGCAGAAGTTAGGGTTGATTGTTATGCAGTTCCCGGAGGACTGTTGTCTTTCTCGTTTTGTTCTCCTCCGCCACCTCTTCAATCCCTCACCCTATTCTCTCTGGCCTTATGTCTCGGTGGCTCTTCCCTTGGTCGGGCTCGATAAAGAAGCGGGCCTGTCGCTACCTTTTACAGCATTATCTCGGCCACTTCTTGGAGGAACGTTTGAGTTTGGACCAGCTGAGTTTGGACTTGTACAATGGCAGCGGTGTCATTAAAGAAATCAACCTCGACGTGTGGGTGAGTGAGTTAGCCAGTTTAGCACCATGCCTCTTCTGAGTAATTGTGAAACACATTTCGCAATTTTCTGGGCAGGCTGAATAGAAAAGTCCTCAGCCTCATCATGTGTCTCTTGCAATTATGTATTTATTTATTTATTTTAAAAGAGGACCCCCCCCAATAAGCTAACACCCTTTTAGGGCCTAGGATGCACTGGCTACGCCCTCATAGTATGTACCCCAGGATATATGAGCTCTAGTAGTCCATGTTTTTTTTTGTTTGTTTTTAAATGGCCATCAGCCAGACAAATCTACATTATCCGTTAAGTTCACAGTCTTTTCTTTGCCTCTATGGTAACTGTGATGGTTTATTACCTCTACTTCATCCTGTCTTTCAGGCGGTAAATGAGCTGCTGGAGTCACTCGCAGCCCCTCTGGAGATTGTGGAGGGTTTTGTGCAGAGTATAAAAGTGACAATCCCATGGGCAGCGCTGGTCACAGACCACTGCACACTTGAAGTCACTGGGTTACAGATAACATGCAGACCCAAGGACAGAACCAGTAAGTTGATGGCACCTTCACAACCTGGGCCACATGTTCCTCATAACGTTTTTCTCTGATCATGTGTTGATTATTTGACTTTGGTTAATGATTTGTTTATATAGGTGGCAGCTGGGACTCCCAAGGCTGGTCGACATGTATGACTTCCAGCATGCAGCTGGCCCAGGAGTGTCTAAAGGACCCACCCGAGGCATCGGAAGAGCCGCCTGCTCCTTTGGAGGGGCTGGAAATGTTTGCACAGACCATTGAGACAGGTCTGTATCGCCCAAGTGTTATTTAAGCTCAAAGGGATCGTAAAAGGTATTGAGCCAGACATTGTGATTTAACTGTAATCCTCTAAATCAGTGGTTCTCAACCAGGGGGGGTGCAAATTGTTTTAAAGTAGAAAAAAAAACCACACAGGGCATCTAGCGACTTTTTGGACAAACCTTAGTGAGGTCTTGCTTTCCAGCTGCACTCATATCTCTCTCTGCCTCTGCTCTGTTCAGTGAGGGCCTTACAGCTGGAGAGTTCCCAATTTACATCATTCGTATTTGAATGTTTTTAGAATGTAATGCAACATGTGTTACATGTAATATAGTCCACGTTATTACAGCCTGGTTCTCTTATTCAAAGTAGTTATAGTGTTCATAAACATTTTTGATCATTCATGTTCCATACCCGTCCGTTATATAATTCTATAAAAGTTATAAGTAAATTTTTTTAAATTCAAAAGCAAAAAAAATCTATCTATCTCGTTAACAAAACATATTATAGATTAGGTTATATATAGTTAGATTTTATATAGAATAGATAATTGTTATACCTGGTCTCCTCCCATAAGGGGGGGGGGAGGCTTTAGTTACAAAAGGTTGAGAAACTGCTCTAAATTCTCAGAACTGTTGAGCTCTCAGATCTGATGTTATTTTCTATAACAGTAGCTCTGACAGTAGTACCAATTGAAAGACAAATTGCAGCTTTATATTAATGCACACGGTCTAATATGGAGTCATTTCTGTAGTAACAGCTCCTTCACAGTGACTGGTATAGTGGATGCTTCAACTAATCTAAGGCTAACAATGAACAAATTAATACTGAGTGGTTATTTAACAAATAAAATCTTAGGATTGTTGATATGATGGATTTTTATTAAAGATTAATAAACACCTTTATTTAATTGTTATGGAAGGAGAATGATGATCTGGTCAGACGACGTTGCGGTTATAAAATCTGGATTTTAGCACTGCGGAGCAGCAGCTTGGCGGTGACTGCTGGATAAAACATAGACTCAATGTGCCATGTTTCAGTGGCTATTTCATACTCGTTCTGTTGTCTGACAACCGAAAAATATGTAAATGAGAACAGCGTTATTGGGAATTTGGCTGTATTAAAATAGTGTGTGAGCACTGAGAGAAGGGAAGAAGAAAACAGATGTAAAGGACTGGCCCTAGGCAAAATGCAAACATGATGCAATGATGTTATCTATATGCTAATTAGCACATGACTTCATCAAGCGACATTAAGGCCGCATTTACACTACATGGTTCTAGTGACCCAGTTCCATTTTTTTCTTCCCATGTGGCGCAGATCGGATATGACCCATGAACGTGTAAGCAGGAAAAAAGCACATTGATTCAGATATTCTCAAATCGTTTAATTATGCCCTACATGGAGGCATAATTTTAATTTCTGAGGATGCACACAGACACAGGAGGTAGCAAAGACTATGCAGGGCTGCCATCTCCCCGTACGTGTCATTAAGACTGGGGATAATGTTGACCTAATCGGTTAATATTCATAGACCTTGCTAAAGCTAAGTACTGTGTGTGGCTTATACATGCAAACAAATTCTAACACATTGTCCTGTTTCTGTACTCTACAGTTCTGCGACGGATAAAAGTCACGTTTCTAGACACTATTGTAAGAATTGAGCACCATCCCCTTGACAGTAAGAATGGGGTTGCCTTAGAGATGCAAATTAAACGGTAAGACGGACCTGTGTGAAACTTGCAACCCTGATTAGAATCCACCTATCTACTTAGCTACTTATGTACCTAGGTACATACCTATGTAATCTCTACATTATCTGGCATTATATCACTGTGTTGTTAATTTAATTTTCAATAATCGGGATTTCTGTTTTGGTAAATTGTTCAAAGGCTAAAGAATCCTAGAGACTTATCTGGGTAAAAATGCATTAGGTAGAAAGAGGAATTGAGGTCAGGGGTGGCCCAGTGTATGCATTTAAGGGTTAAATCTAATGTTTATGTAGTATGTAGTTTATAGTATTATAGTGTAGTATAAAGCTACAACATCAAAAATGTCACTGACTACATTTACATGCACATCAGCATTATAAAATTAATTGGAACTTGGCAATATTGTGATTAGTATTGAGTCGTGTAAACACCGCAGTCCGATTGCCCGATTCAGATTAAGACAATATTCTGATTCCCTAAATTCTTATTCCCACTCCTGGAATATGTCTGTTTTAATCGGAAATTGGGCGCACGGTGGCTTAGTGGTTAGCACGTTCGCCTCACACCTTCAGGGTTCGAGTCCCGCTGGGGCCATGTGTGTCCGGAGTTTGCATGTTCTCCCCGTGCATGTTCTCACAGTGCATCGGGGGTTTCCTACGGGTGCTCCGGGTTTCATCCCGGAAAACTAATACATTAGTTTTTATGTTTCCTCCCCCAGTCCAAAGAGGACTTATTGGTGTGTCTAAAATGTCCATAGTGTATGAATGTGTGTTTCCCCTGGGGTTGGTGCCCCCTTGCGGTATCTTGCCGCTAGGAACAACTAGGACATGCATAACAGAGGATGTCGTAGGGTGAACAGAGGCCCGTTTCACGAAGGGAGGTAAAGTGAAAACTCTGAGTATGTTAACCCTGAAATGAGGGAAACTCTGGGTTTTCCGTTTCAGAATGGGAGGTATGTTAAACCCGAGAAAGCAGAGTAAGTCAAGCCCATTTCTGAAAGAGAGGTAACTTATACTCCGACTCGGTTACCATGGCAACTTACTCTGTGAACTTAACCTGGTCGGGAGCAGGTTTTCTTCGGTAAACACCTCATTGATACTTTTGGTACATTCATTCATTGCGCACATTTCAGTCACACAGAGAGCATCAAAGGGAATGAAATGGCATGTCCTTTTATGGACATCCTGTTGATGAAGAGGCTGGATTAATTCTTAGGGAGTTACATTTACATCGGGAGAGGATTTTGAGGCCCAGACTGGATTTTTTGTCATATCCCTATGCAAGGGCGTAACAATGGTATGGACATTGGGGGGGTCCAAGCGCTAGACCCACCCCCTTCACTGCCGCCAAACTTTCCTCAATTTCACTCGCATTTATAACAGTCTGTCACAATGTAAGGGTTCACGGTGAACTCGGGCGGGAGCATGTGCACATGAATGTACCGTTAATTATCAAAAACTGGAACATTAGCCTAGATATTTGGGCGTCTAGTTACTTACTATCTGAAAAAAGCTGCTGTCTCCATTTCTTACAGACTGAGCTGCTAAAATACATCACCGAACTTGTGTTGAGTCTGGGCGAAACCAAGTGTACAATTGGATGGGATACACACCGATTTCCCTTAACACATGTGAATATATTAAAAAAGAATAGACATAAATAAATAGAATAGATGAAGAAAAGACAGATCTGTTTGCAGGGAAAATTAAAGCGGAACATATAGAAAATATTTTCACCTGTGTATTGGGGGGGGCAGATTGGTGTTTCCTCAACATGGGGGCGGGGTCACGAAAATGATATCGACATTTTCAGCTGCTGCCACGTTCTTTTAATGCCTGCAGGATTGCACCTATACATGAAAATTTTATTAATAGGTTTAATAAAATACGGTTCTTCCAATTTCACCGCTGATATTATGACAGTTGGGTTATAACAGTCTAAAATAGTTCTTAATTACTAACTACAAATGACATCTTCAGAAAGTCTAATTAGATTAATATAATAATTACTATCTCTAGAAAGTATTGGTCTACTTACTAATTTGGTCTACTTACTTATTAATTACTTTCTAAATCCCAAATCATCCTCAACCACTGGAACAATAAGGAGAGACAAGAAACTGCACTTGTAATGCTTTCAAATAAACAATATACAACTGCATGAATTATTCTTGAATTGACCAAAGTGTGTAACTAGAGGGAGAAGGTTTCATTAAAAATATAACTTTTAAATTTTGATGTTAAATCCACTATTGTTTTATACAGAATTGTTTTATAGTCTTTAATTAAATTACAGTATTTAGATTTACTTAGTAATTAATTACACCCAACACTGTATAAAAGTAATTAAAATGTAAACTTATGCATTGACTCGAGCAGCTATTTTCTCCCAAGCTAACTCTGTCCTTTCTCCTCTGTCTTTTTGTCTGACGCTGTTGCCATGGTGACTCATAATATCTGCACTCCATTGATAATGGCTTTTTATAGTTGTGGTGCACGTGCTCTTAACTCAGTAACTCAACTTAGACTTGATTGAACAAACTCATTTCAGCTGTTCTGTAACCGAAAACTCTGAGTTTTCCAACTCAGGGTAAGTCCACTCAGAGTTCAAGTTTTAACTCCGAGTTGGTTGAACCTCCTTCGTGAAACGGGCCCCAGGACGCTAAATAAATAAATAAATAAATCGGAAATTTGTTGCATGTGAACACCTTGTACAGAAAATCCACTGAAAGGAGATATATGCGTATGCTCTGTCCGCAAGGGTATAAAACGGATGCTTAGCTGTAGGCTAGGTATTTATGGCTGCCACCCAAATATAGACTTTAAACGGAATTTGATGTGCATGTCAACGCAGTCACTGTCCAGTTCAATTTCAGTTGTATTTGTTTCAGCCCATAAACCCTCTTGCTTGAAATGTAAACCTATATCTGTAACTGAGCTGTGTTATGCCTCTGCCTTATACTGCAGGCTGGATTACTGTGATGAGGCTGTGAGAGACTCCAGTCAAACAGTGCCTGTAGATATCCACCAGCCTCCAGCCTTTCTACATAAAATTCTCCAGCTCAATTCAGTACAGCTGCTTTATGAGACTCTTGGAGAGCCACAGGTAAGAAATACTTAAGCCATGAGGAATTTGGTGGAATTAAGGAATAGCTGAAAAGACTGAGTCGACTATGGGTGTGTCTCAATCAGCTCCCTAGGTTCGAGCACTGGTAAGGACCCTGGCTCACTACACATCGGGACATGACTATGTACTCGTGGTGTAAAACGTCACCAAAATGAAAAAACTTTAAAATACTTTAGTTTTTATGTGTCATATAAATTTGTTAGCTTAATCTCACTCATTTCTGTCATGGTACCTCAAGCATGATCGTAGGCTAGCTGATCTTTACTTTAAAAAAAAAAAAAATCATTAAACACAAGTCATTAGACTCAAGCCATATGTAGAAGGTCAGATAAAGTTAAAAATCACTAGTGTAAGTAATCATTTGAGAGCTACAATAGCAAGCTACTTACATTTGTAGACGGATTTTTTTTTTCATAGCTGAAAGCGAATGTTCCTGTGAACTAGAAGAATTTTGTGATTGAGACAGCCCTTAAAATGGCCAACTCCCTGATCAGTGCCCTAACTATTGAACTAGGAAGCTGATTGAGTCATACCCTATGTCAGGATGAAATGAAAATCTGTGGACCATTTGATGATAAACCGTCATTTAAACATTAAGGCTATAGTTGTACATGCTAGAGGTGATTCACGAAAAGTGTGAACTCTCATTTTACCTCACACACCTCAATATAGCTGGATTTTTTTAGCTAGATCCCTTTTATATTATACAGCATGAGCCTTTTTTGGCACGAGTTCTGATCTGGCCATTTGACGTGATTAGTTTTTCAAGGTCTATTTTATTTTCAGAGCCTTGTTCCTGAACATGCCGGCGTCAGTGAGGATGAAGAGAAAGACTTTGCACCTAAGCCCTTACGGTTGCATCCCGGGCCTCTACTAATAGGAAGCTGCTCGGGTTTCATGGAGACCACTGTTAAAATCAAGCAGAACGACATGCTCCCAGGGCCCAGGGTTTGCTGCTTTCCTCAGGCTTTTTGTGTGAGATTTAAATATTCTCTCTTTCATCCTCATGCCCTTTTTGTTTTCCACTTTTTCAGCTGGAACTGGATGGTAAGGTGGGCTGTCTGCACCTGCTGCTCTCTCCCAATCAGATTACTAATCTAACAGACCTTCTGAATGCTCTCTGCATTGAGACAGGTAACATGCATACCCTGGATGATTTAAATGCAATTCAAATTGAGGAACAATGTAAACTGCAGTTCGTATATAATATTGCTTTTCAACATGACCTCTATAAAACATATCAAAGTGGAAGACCTACATTGCATCACTTCATTTATAAACTGCAGGGATTTACATTTAAAAAAATGTACGTTTTGAATTTTTGTCAGAATGAAATACAAACCAAAAACATAAGTACCTTCTTGGTTTTCTTCAAGCACTACTATAGTCTTGTAAAATTAAGAGTGTAATCAGATTTCATTATAATATGAGCTGTCCTATCTAATCTAAACTTCACAACCCGGTATCATAATGTTCAGCATGTCATGGTACAAGTTTAACCCCAGGTTTAAGCACTATTCAGAAGTTATTCGAGAGCTACCCAAGCGAGGTGCTGAGCATTAGCTACACACAGTTGATTTGCATAATATGAACGAAGAGCACAGAAAATCTAGTTAAGCAGGTGCTTAGTCCATCTCTGAATACAAGTAACTTTCCCTGCATAAATATTGACTAGGGATGTAACGGTGATGAAATTTTCCAACCGGTTAATGGACGTGTGACAACACCGGTAATACCGGTATAGTTGATATAGTTGTGTGTGGTGGAGTGGTTTAGGTTTTATTCTTTATTTATACATGGAACAGCAATTGATCTGTCACTGTGCTTTAACAAAGTTGTCTTTCTAAAGGCAGGGGTGCCATGTTCCACAGGCCTCTGGGCAGCTGAGTGTTAAGTGCAGTGCTTAAAGGCGTAACAATTCGATAATGGTTTTAAACAGTACTTGGTAGAACTCATTTCATGTATTTATTAAGCAGGGTGGTCACTCAGCTCTCAGTATTATGGTCAATTACATATCAAATTATGAAGAAACTAATGCAAATAAATACTGTGTAATACTAATGCAACACTCAAATCAAAATGTGGAAATTATTGATGTTCAAATGTCAAGGTGTGTCATTGTAATAAGGAGTATGCTAAGTACAAACTATGATAAAATTGTGGTTTATAACAATGAACATACTTTGTTTCTCACAACCTCCAGTGAAAAACTATATTTAGAAGCAGTATATTTTCAGACATTGTGGAAGTGAGATTAGATATTAAAGGACATATTAAAAGTCCATTGGTTTAAATTATTACTGGCAGCTTTTTGAAATTTGTTATGGACACCATATTCTGTATTTTCCCCCCAAAAGGATTGCAACTTAAAGGATAAAGTTTTTTTTTAAACACATCTACTTTTTTTTTTACATAAACACTTCACCTAACTTAACATCCTTTGCCCACCATACCTCCAAGGCAACATACCTCTCTTTTCTTCCTGTTTACAGAAAATAGCCTGTCAATTTCTCCTATGTTGTTTAAACCATGCTAACCTGCCCATTGGCTGGCTTATTTACTTTTTTACTAAGGCCATTGTGTGAAGTCCATTGTGAGCCATTTGCTTTTAAATCGCTTATGAATACCTGTGTGGCTGTCCAAATTTCACATTCGCTTTCACATTAGAGTCAATTCGAGGATGGCAATTGCTTGAATGGTAGGTTCATTATTGTTCTTAAAAAAAAAAACACAACACCACAACGCTACAGTGACTTGTCAGTCGACTCGCCTCATTCTCGTCACGTGATAAATGAAATCTGACTCCTGCTGATCTGTGCTGCGACTCTGACTCTTTCGGCTAATTCTGAATTGTGCAGACACATTTGGTTTTTAATTGTAGTGTCCGTTCCCTAACTTAACGAAATGATTTTGATTACTATAGAAAAGCTAAATGATATTGGGGACGGTGCCATGGTGGCCAAGTGATGTAATCGGTGTGCAACCCTAACACCGGTAACACTGACTATCGCAGCAAGCCTAATATATTTACATTTACATTTATTCATTTAGCAGACGCTTTTATCCAAAGCGACTTACAAATGAGACACACTCACACACCAATGGTAGCAGAGCTGCATGCAAGGTGCTAGCTTGCCATCGGGGGCAACTTAGGGTTCAGTGTCTTGCCCAAGGACACTTCGGCATGGGATCACCCGGGCCGGGATTCGAACCACCAACCCTACGATTAGTGGATTAGTGGACAACCCGCTCTACCGACTGAGCCACAGCCGCCCGTTATTAATTATATATAATTAAGTCAATATATAATATTGACTTAACTTTTGGACATGAGTCTCCAACTCTGCAAACGGCCCTTTGTAGCTTGCTGCCTAGTTATTTGGATAGGTTATGTGCAAGCCTAACAAATATTTCCAGCATTAGAATTTTTTCCAGATGTTTCATTTCAACGTCAATTCTCAAAACAATATACTGAAGATATTGCACTTCGTTTTGATGGAGAATGTACATGTTACTATAAAAAATTCTGTGTACAATTTATTTGATATTTTTCTATTGTTGATTTTGTTTCTTGTAGCCTACACTTCTGATCTCTGATTATTCAACATGTCAGCTGTCTCCATAACTGTCTTGTTGTCACCGTTTCATACACGATCGCTCATTTTGTCTCTCCCTTTTCCCAGAGGGCAGCAGTAATACGCATGGTGGTGTTGGTGCTCAGAGTCGGCCTCTGGGTACAGATGATCTGAAGTTGATAGAGGAGGACCTCAGTAAGCAACTCAGTGTGGATACAGAAGACAGAGATCTGGAGCTTAACACAGAGCCTTACATCTACAGCCTGGAGAATGGAGGTGAGGTGGACATGTATATTTTATTTGAACTGTATACCTATTGAAAACGTCTGTACTTTTCTGGCATTGTAATACCATAAAGAACTGTTGATTGACTTTTTGTTGAGAACACATTGTACTTTGTTTCCACTGACTAAATTTCATATAATTTGTGTTGATTAAAAAAAACAACTTCTAATCTGTTAATACTTGTTTTTATTCCTGTCTTGTGGTGTATCTTCCTAACTCAGAGATGTTTTACTCTATGGGGCCTGGGTATATGACTAGCAGTGTGATGTCCACACGCTCTGGAAGTGAGCTCTCAGACAGCGACATGGAGTCCTCAATACACAGCCAGAGCAGCCTGGCTCCAACACACCCTCTGTCTCCACAGGTCTGTGCATGAAGAAAAAAGATCCATGCTGTATCTTCATGACCAATATTTTCTTTATTTCCTCCTACACTAGACACAGGGGACAAAATATATTAGTTCGCCAAAAGGGAATTCATTCATTCAAACCTTTATTTAACCAGGATAAAAAACTCCTTGAGATTAAAAATCTCTTTTACAAGAGTGTCCTGGCAAATGGCAGCAGCACGGTTACAATTAGATACAGGGACACAAGTAAGTACATAGACACACTTTAACTCATCATATTAAACAACAATATCATCATAAAAACTGGGTCTTAATCAATTTAAAACAGTGACAGACAGATTTCCTTTCTTCAAGGACCTTTAAAAAAAACCTTTAAAAAATTAAAATAAGACCAGCTCCTTCAACTGTAGTTCCTTCTGGAGCTGATTCCATGCAGATGGTGCTGAAAAATGAAAAGCCCATTTACCAAAGTCAGTGAGCGCTTTAGGGACAGACAATAAAAACAGATCCTTTGAGCGCAAGTGATATGTCCTTGCAGGCCTCGGGAGGATGTAAGTGTTCAGATAAGAAGGAAGAATTCCCAACACTCCCTTATAAATAAAAAGATGCCAATGCATCCAATGCTGAATGGAGAGGGAGAACCACCCGACCCGAGAATACAGCAAACAGTGATGAGTGAGAGATTTTAAGTTTGTAATGAATCTCAATGCTCCATGAAACAGTGTCCAAAGCAAGAAGACACTGGAAGGTTGAATGCATGTATAAAATATCACCATAGTCTCAAGACAGACAAGAATGTTGCATTTACCAATTGTTTTTTTTTTTTTTTTGCCTCAAAAGATAAACAGGACTTGATTCTAAAAAAAAACCTAACTTCAATTTCAGTCTTTTAACCAAATCTTGGGCATGCAATGTAAAAGACAGTGACTGGTGAATAGTAATGCCCAAGTATTTGTAATGTGACATTTCTTAGATTTCTGTACCAGAAAGTGTGCAAATAGTCAGGACAGTGTTTTTAGTTAATTTTCCCATACTGAAAGTCATGACCTTAGTTTTTTTTTGTACAGTTTAAAACCAATTTTAAAGCAGCAAGATGTTAAAAGCGGAATGTAAATTTGTGATTGCTTGACCTAATGTGGACCCATAACAATAGAGAACAGTGTCATCAGCATAGTAATGATAGTTTGTATTTTTTATATTATTGCAGAGGTTGTTTGTATAAATAATAAAAAGAAGAGACCCAAGGATTGAGCCTTGAGGCACCCCTTTTAAAATGTTTAGGGAGGCACATGTGTGGCCATTTACTTTCACACATTGTGTTCTCCCTGATAGATAACAGTTAAACCATCCCACTGCTTGTTCTGATAGTCCAATGGAGGTGAGTATTTAAAGGAGTATTATATAGTCCACTGTGTTAAAAGCTTTTGACAAATCAATAAACAGTGCGGCACAGTGCTGTTTATTGTCCAAGGTTTTGACCAGGTCATTAACAACTTTTGAAACAGCTGTTATTGTACTATGTTGTTTTCGTAAACCGGATTGGAATTCATTCAGAATATTGTTTTTAATTAAATAGCCTTTTAATTGCATGCTGATGAGTGATTCCATTATTTTAGCTAATACTGACAATTTAGAAAGAGGCCTATAGTTAATAGTGTTTACAGAGTCACCACCTTTGTAAAGGGGGGTAACATTGGCAGATTTCCAAATGTCTGGTATTTGATTCCTGGCTAAAGAAAAATTAATTAAATATGCAACTGGATTGGCTTAATTCTGCTGCTATTTTTAGAAACTATGGTTCCAAGTTATCTGGGCCTGATGATTTTGTTGGATCTAGATCTTTCAAGGCCACCCTTACTTCTGGTACCGTTACTGTCTTAAAATGAAATGGTTGAGCTACCAGTGACTGATCAATAGGACAAACAGTGGGAGAGCTGGAAACTGAATTATGTAATGTGTCATAAAGAGAGCTAGCAGCAATGAAATGATTATTAAAACTATTGAGAATTTCATTTTTGTCAATGATTTTTTTTGTCATCAACAACAATACAAGATGGTACTTCTGTATCTGTTTGTACTTCAGTTAATAATTTGATTGTTTTCCAGAACTTGAGAGGGTTATTTAAATTTTTGGATGTTTCATTAAGGAAATAGGCTGATTTGGCATTACGGATTCTTACAGTGCATAAATTCCGTAAACGCCGAAATTTCAACCAATCAGACTCTAGTTTTGACCTTCTAGCTTGACCCCAGGCTTGATTTCGCTCAAGAAGGTGGTCAGTTAATTCATTACAAAACCAAACATTATTTCGCCCTTTCACTCTGTCTTTTAAGTGGGGCATGCTTGTTTACCAGGCCCATGAAACCATCATAAAAAAATGTCCAAACATTTTCAACAAGCTAATTCTTCCCCATTCAAAATCATACAGATCATGTAAAAAGCCTTGCTCTGAGAACTGCTTCATTGCCCTCTTAAAAATTATGCACATTCTTGTTTTAGGAATTTTTGTGTTTCTTACAGATGCTATAAGACAATGATTGCTTATATCATTTGTGAAAATAGAGGCACAAGAGTACTTGTAAGGGGCATTTGTAAGAATAAGATCAATTAGGGATGATTTGTCTGGATGTTTTAGGTTTGGTCTGGTGGGGCTATTCACAATCTGAAAAAAAAATTCAAAGAATCACAAAATGATTTAAATTGATCAGACATTGGTAAAAGCCAGTTCCAATTAAGATCTCTTTAAACTTGTTAATAACTCCTTCAGAGAAGAGAGTGCTACTGTCAGCTGAAGGGGGTCTATAATAAAAATCTGTGGTGTTTTTACCCAGTCCTAAGCTAGTCTGAATGGTGTCTGGTGCAGAGTAATATATTGTGAGCTAGTTAGTTAGATAAGTGCATTAATACAGACTAAGTAATGTAGGAGTTCGTGGTCTTTTAACAAGGTTTCTAATGTAACCTATCATGTTTGCACTCTAGATAAAACATCAGCCAGTTATTGGCAACATTTCTTGGTTATCTCGTTGCTATATGATATACGTTCCACCCCGATTTTACAGAAAATGACCTAATATTTATCCACCATACAATATGAATATAGAATATGGGGTATTATCTCTGACAAGAGGTCAAAGCATTTACAGATTTTGAAGAATGCCTTTAACCTTTAATGCCTTTAATAAGTGAGGTTTGATGCTTTTCTTGCTATAGGGAAAAGTGTAAAAAAAAAAAAAAAAAACATAAAAATAATTCATGTCATGTAGAGTTGCCCAGTGAAACTGGGGTATTTCATAAATTACAGAAGTTTATTGTTGCTACACTTTATAACTGAATTAGTTAGGTAATAGTTTATTTTGGGATTTTGCTAATGCCTGTGTACTATTCAATATTTGTAGCTTACTGTAACATTTAATTGGTCCAATAGAAAATTATACTGCGACACGGTCACAGTTTTTGCTTCTATTCTATATTGAATTCAGTATGATGGCATTATGTTTCTTGTCTGTAATAATCATTTTGTTTCTTCTTTATTTTCCATTTTTTAGGGAATGCTTAACTGCCCCAGACGTTATCCTGTACCAGGAACTTTATCTAGTTTGCCTCGATGTAGCAGGCTGCCACGTATGTTCCCCTACTTACTTGACAGAACACGCATTTACCTTTCAGGCTTGATTGAATAGAAATGTATGTTCTGTTTTTTCACTTCTCTTTGTGATAGGGCGTTCAACACACGCTGGCCAGTCAGAATCCATGAAGCCTGATTGCTTGCTCCGACTCTCTCTGGGTGGCATGACTCTGACTCTTCTGGAACAGGAGCCAGCTCAAGATCCTGAAGTCCTGTCCTCAATGACTAAGGTGTCACAGCTGTTCTTCCATGAGCTAGCATTCTTCAAAGACAGCATGTTCAGTGAGAGAGACTTTGAGAACCTGAGGGGTAACTTTGCTAAAGCGTGCCCTCACTCACATCTCAGGTACACAGCTGTGTTGTTTTTACACTTTACTATTTCTTTCTTGAGAATGAGGTAACAATATAATCACTGTGTTTATGGACTAGCACACAGTATTTGTTGTCAGCACAGCTTTTCTTCTTGATGCAATCTTTTTGTTTCCAGGCTAACAGGGGCAGCAGTGCAGGTAGCATGTGAGATGCGGAGTTCCGGGCGGCATGCTCGTTCAATGACCTCTGACCTCTCCTTCAGCAGGCTGGAACTGCTGGAGTGTCTTTGGGAGCCAGGCAAGCCCCAGTACACTGAGGTACTACACCTCACATATTCATTATTGTAACTGACAACAGCTTTTACTTTATTCATATTTCATTCATTCAGGGTTCGTACAAAATGCGTGAAATACTTGAATTTGGCTTTTTGAAATTTCCTAGTGGAAATTTCTATGTTTTACCTAGTGGTGCTTTAAAAAGTGCTTGAATAATAAAAAGTCAATAACTATGAAATCGCTTAATAACTTTAGTGTTTATTTCAATAGAATGCAAATGCAATCTTTTCACTCAAAATATGACCCCACATTGCAGCCCCTCCTCCTTCTCCTCCCTCTATTCACTCACTCATTTTGTCAGGGACGGCTCCGGTCCACTTCTCAAAAAAAGCACCTAACGACATATCTAGTGACTTTTTTTGGCAAACCTTCGCTGCTTACTGTAGAAGAAAGTATTGCCCCACGAGCGTGTGGTCCTGATTTTTTCCCACCGCAGGTTCTCCTCTCTCTGCATCCACTCTGTTCAGTGAGGGGCAGAGAGAGAGAGAGAGAGAGAGAGAGAGAGGAGCAGCACATTCAGTGTGAGAGAAAAAATAATAAAGGCATTCTGTCACTTCTAACTTTCTCTCAGAGTGAAAATCATACATTTTACATGCAAATATAGCTGACATCACAGCACAGCTGTTGTTTTTAACTTGTTTGTCTGGCGATTTGGTCAGACGACGTCACGGTTATAAAATCAGGATTTTAGCAGTGCAGAGCAGCAGCTTGGAAATGGTTTGGAAGCGACTGCTGGTTAAAATGTAGTATTACATGGTCCATGTTTCAGTCAATATTTCATACTCTGCTGTATTAAAATACAGCCTGTGAGCACAGAGAGAAGCAAACAGATGTAAAAGGCTGACACTAAGAAGAATGCAAATATGACGTAATGAATATGCTAATTAGCACATGACATCATCTAGCAACATTTAGTGGCTTTCCATTGCAAGTTGTCGGCCGCAGAGCTCCTGTCACTCACCTGGTGTACATTGACGTTATGGTGAAGACAGTGCAATGCCTGGGAAATGCACATTTAGTTCAGCATGACTGGAGTTCAATTGATCTAGGTTTGAATTACAGAAAGATGAAAGAGACGTTAGTAAACATCTGAAGTCCATTTTCAAAACAGATGAATTACCAAAATAGCTAGGACGTTGTTAACATTCATTGTTGCTAAGTACAAAAAAAGAATTTTTGCCCCTAAAACATACTTATAGGTAAAATAGTCAGGATAATAATTGTTTAAATGAATCCTTGTCGTTTTGTTTTTGTTTTTTTAATAATCTTTATCTGCTTTTCTACAATTATTTTATAAATGATTCAGCCAAAGTATTTGTAATTGAAGCTCTGAATCTGTATCAGAATGCAGCTAATAGTAACCATGGAACTGCCTCACATTCAATTCCCGTCACACATGCCGAAGTGTTCTTGGGCAAGACACTGAACTCCAAGTTGCTCCCGATCGCAAGTTAGCACCTTGCATGGCAGCTCTGCACCATTTGGTGTGTGAGTGTGTGTGTGAATGAGACACACGGAATGCGCTTTTGGAACCACTAATGCAGGGGTGCACAATACGTTGATCGCGATCGACCGGTCGATCACAAAGGAAGTGCGTGTAGATCGCCATTCAAAAAAAAGAAATATAGATGTTGGCGCTGACGTACAGGACAGCCAGTCTGAGATCTCGTCTTTTCTCTCACCACGCGTGTGCTCAAACACACTAGCGCTAAAGACTAGCGAGCAAAATCACTGAGTTAACATTTTTCAGACTTTTAAAGACAAAACACAGCTCCCAGTGTGCACATTGATATCAGTCTCCACGGACAGTGTGCCCGCAATGGTTAGCAGTGCAAATGGATTCATTGCCAAGTGGAGGGAAGGCAGTCTGAGAATGAAACTAACCAGGATTTCCTCAGTAGCAGCGAGCGAAGAGAGAAGAGCCCAGCACTGAATCCTCCGTCCCCTTGTGGGCGCGGGTAAATGTGACGTACGGAAGTCCGCATCGCCTGGCGCGGGCCGGGGGCCTGAGTCCTTCTGATGGAGGCTCAACCCGTGGATGGTGTGAGGCCGGTAATGGGCCCCGCCGGGACGCGGTCTTCTTGGAGTTGAGTTGCTTGGGAATGCAGCCCAAAGCAGGTGGTGATCTGAGGATGAGATTTTGAAACTACAGACTGACTTTCAGCTGAAGTCCAGGGCTCATGGACAGTTTTGGAACTTACTCACAGGGGAAAAGTACCCAGACATGAGGAAATGTGCAACCTCCTTGACTGCATTATTTGGCTCTACTTATTTATCTGAGTCAGCCTTTTACCACATGAAGATTATTACGTCCAAATACCATTCCACAATGACTGATCATCATTTGGAGGCCTGCTTGAGGCTAGCTACCAGCAACTACTGTCCGGACTATGCAACCCTGGCTGATT
>JAFFST010050225.1:160395-184527 GCA_022414735.1 Noturus placidus | reverse complement strand
ATATATATATTATGTGTGTGTGTGTGTGGGTTTCACATGTTTAGTGTAGGCAGATCTCTTTGACTGGTTATGTTAAAAGTAGCTTGCAAGTCAAAAAAGTGTGCACCCCTGCGCTAAGGTTAAAAAAGCACTATGTAACTCCAGACCATTTACTATAATGAAATATTTGTAAAATAATTTTGTTTAAAGGAATATAAACTAAAGTATAATAACAAAAATGGCATGCTGATTATATATAAATACATTTATACGACATCATGTGGCTATTACCATCCTTCAAAAAGCTGTTCATACCCAGCAGCCACTACAGTAGTGCTTAATACACAGCTACAGCTCATAGCTCACTGCTGAAGAAGGTACTAACCATATTTTTGTTTGTGTTCAGCTGTTGCAGTTCAAGAATGCTGGTCACTTTTCTGTGGGAGCGACTGCCAGACCTTGTGCCCAAATTCACCACTCCCTGACAGAAAAACAGCAGCGCAAGGTGCTTTATCGGAGTTTATTTGTCCTTTTGTACAACCGAGCACATGTTCATATGAATCTATGCTGCCAGAAAGAGTTTCTGTAGTCTATAGCAGGAGTCGCCACCTGCTGGTCCGTGGTCTGGGTGCGGACCTAGCAGTGTTTTTAGCAGAGCAAACCTAGTACTGTAACATGTCTATAGTTTAGCGACTCTAGTTATTTATTTGTATTAAACATGAACCAGCTCGGCTGCTGTAGCAGATCTTCTGTTGCAGTTTATCTGATCACATGCATTTATAAAAATTATTCAGCTGAAGGCAGCTCATCGGAATAGAGACTGGCTACAAGGCTAAAACATGACGTCAGAAAAATGGGAGTTTTCACAGACTTTAATCGATTTTACATTTTGTTTATTTGTAAGCAAGAATTTTTATGTAATTGGACCTTTAGGAAATTTTAGTTCAGTGCCCCTGGTGAATAGTTTCAAATTTTTTTCATGTTTGTGCTGTTCTGCAGAGTGGATCAAAGCAGCGGGTAGTGCGCAGGGACAGCTCACTACATGTAGAACTGGGTGAGCTCACCACTGAAGTAGACCTGGACATACTGGGCAGACTGGACAGCATCATACAGGCTCTGAGCCACTGCCCCAGCCAGCCAAAAAAGCCAGCAAACACCCAGGTGCTCTTCTGTATGCTTTTATGATCTGTTTGTGAGCAATTGATATATGTAGGCTGTAACTGATCACTCAACTATAATGCTTCCCTCTATCTCTCCGTAGACTCAGTTATTTGAGCTGCACTCCTCCCTTGTTCTCCTCTCCCCCTACGCTGTGCTGAAGCTTCGCTTCCCCATCCCTGACCTTCGACCTTTAGACCACAGAAGACCCATTAGTGAGCGAGCGGTGCGTAACGAGATCCTGAGTCTGGAGATGTGCAATCTAGAATTGAAGTCTCATCAGGGGTCAGACTTCCAGGAGCAAGTGCCATCCACCTCCACCGCTAAACTCACCAAGTTGCTGGAGGCTAGCTTCAGTGATCTGCATGGTAGGGGGAACCTACTGACTTATCCATTTTATTTAAACATCGTGCTTTTCTCTTTTTTCTTTAATGAGAAAGCATATACTAATAATCAGACCCCCTATAGGGCCTGATGTTTATAACCTTTGTTTGTTTATTTATTTACTTATTTATTTATTTTCTTTCTCTCTAAGGAGTGTATGAGGGTTGGGAGGGAGGCTCTTTTCCTTGTATCCGTGTACAAAAGGGCTCCAACACACAGAACCCAGACAGCACACCCAAGTGAGTCTGTGTGAGCACTAATTGTATATAACGTAGTCTTCCCAGAAAATTTAAACTGCATTTATATCACAGTAGGCACTGATTGTTCCTAAATTACTTCTGAAACTACTATTGGGTTTGTTTGTTTTTTGCCTCTTTTCTTGTCTTGTAGGATTATGGTGCATGTAAGTGGAGTAGCAGACTCTGATGGTAGAGGGAGTGTAGGTGTGGATTTGAACAGGGATTTGGGGCCTGGCTTTGTGTCTGTGGAAAATCCCTGTGAGCTGAGAGAGAAGAACAGCTCCCCCTTCTCCTCTAACCGCACCATGTTTGAGACAGAAGAGGTAGACTGCTTTCTCTCATTCTTCTCAATTTTATCACACTCATTCTTGTATCCTTCATGTTATTTTGTCCTCCTGTTATTTTTCTGTGTCCAGTCTTGCCTGCCTCTTGTCATTTTTCTGTGTCGTGTTTTGGCTTGCTTCACAGTCACTACCTGTCTCTCATTTTCTTTCTTTTTCCCCCCTCTTAGATGGTAATCCCAGCAGATCCAGAGGAAATGAAGGAATTCCAGGCTCAGTGTGTGGCTCAGAGTCAATGTGTGGTGGAGATCAGACTTCCTGTGGCCTACATCCTCTTGCCCAGCAAAGAAGCCTTTCAAAGCATCTACAACAGGCATGGGCTTTTGCCTCTTTTTTTCTTTTTTTAATGGTTGATTGTTGTCCAGAATTACTAGCACCCTTCATAAAAAAGAGCAAAAATGATTGTATAAAATGAACATTACACACAATTATAATTAAAAAAAGGTATGGCTATAAAAAACCATATGCTTGGTATGGTTTTTAAAAAGTGTATATAAACCCAATTACATTTTTCAGTCTAATGGCTTACTTTAGCTTGATGTTTTCTCAAATGATAATGCAGGCTTTGAACCGCATGAACATACGTCATGATCTTACCCTTCTCTTGTGCCTGGGCTGTTCTTGTACTGGTTTCTGTTTTGTTTTGTGTCTCCATGCCCTCTATTTTGACTTATTGTCATGATGCTTGTTTTATTATTGTTACAGAGTCATAGTTTTTCTACTGTTTTATCTCAACTCTTGTTTCTCCTCATTCTTGTTTGTGTCCTGGCTATAATGTGTTTCTAAATTGTATAGTATAGATGTTTTGTGTTCCATAATTACGTATGTTCTGCACATTAAAAAAGATCTGTGCTCACTGCTGTACTTTTACTTGTGTCGTCACTCCTCAGGATAAATAATGATTTGCTGATGTGGGAGCCCCCACCTCCTCCTCCTCCTCCTTCTTGTTCTCCTCCCAAGATCTCTCACAGCCCCCTGCAGCAGTGCAGATCTGAGGATGGCGAGTTTCAGCTCTGCAAATCTGCCGTCAGATTTGGTCAGTCATTTTAAGACCCCATCGTACACACAGGGCGGACAGTTTATCAGAAAGGCGATTATGCTTCAAACTGTGAAAGAGCTGAGCCACTGAACATGCAGTTGTCAGTATGCTCAAATAGAACTTGAACCTCTTTTTTGGACACAGCTAGGGGAGGCAGAACGGTTTGGAGCGGGCCATAAGCCATAAATATGCAATGTTGCTGCAGACCTTTGGAAATTCTGCCATGAGTTTTGTCTGTGGGTTGAGTGAATTCAATTCTACAAATTATCTAACTGTATGACGGTACACTGTTGTGCATCAGGAAGCTTATTTTCATATACGGTATATTCTTTAGTTATGACCATCAATGTAATAATAAGAGGAAGCTTGGTAAAAGAGAAGATTGAGATCCTGAGGTCATCAGGAAGCTTGGTAAAACAACTATTTAAGGAAACTGAATATTTGAATACGTCCTTGTTCAAATGTATGGTGTTAATTTTAATATTACTCTTGATGTCATGTAACGCTGTAAACTTTGAAGTGTACAGTATATGCAGTATATTTAGAAGAGGAATATTTCTCTAGTTCACTGTTGATTTTTGGGCTGAATTTCTGACATATAAAGAATAATGCAGTAAATAAAGATAAGCATGTGTGCTAGGATCTAGTAGAGGATCAGATTGCAGTGGTGGTTTGTTTTTAAATATATATATATATATATATATATATATATATATATATATCGCACACAAGATCTTTTAATCTTTAAAATCGTTTATTTAATTGTAGATTCTGACTCAGAAGAGGATGAACCTCATTTCCATTCAGCCAGTGAACCAAGGAAAAGGGAGCAGCCGGAGCCCCAATCAAACCACCCCCTCAGTGTGCTCTGTTTAACTGTACTGATTGGCAAGGGACGCCTTCAGACTCTGACCGACAGTAAGGTAAGCAAATTATAAGCTGTGATATCAGAATCAAGTTTAATGGAGTTTTTTTCTTTTGATTCCTCTCCATCTTATATTCTCCTCTTATAGAACGAAGCAGGACGGAGGGTGGAACAATGCCATGGTGAATTGCTGCTAGACTTTGAAGGCGGGAAGATTTTCAGCATTACTCAGCACCAGAATGATCCCAATCTAAACTTCTTAACTATAGAGAGCAAAACAGTTGAACTCTATCATAAAGGTAAGAAAAAGCAATAAAGTTTCCTTCAGAAACAGATTCAAGATGGCCATCTGACCATCACAGCCAATATGTGTGTCTTCCCCAAACTGTTTCCAGAAAGTTGGAAGCACAGAATTGTCTAGAATCTTTAAAATGCTACAGCTGTATTATGTGAATGAGATATTTGCAGTTAAAAGACTGTCAGTTCTGGAAAGTCTGTAGTTTTTAAAACACATATAGTAGAACATTTCCAAAGCCTGATGCATACAAGAATAATATTTATCACGTTTTTAATATTTATCTTAAATATCTTGCTATTCAGAATCTCGAATTTTGTGTTCCTTTCTCTGTGAAGCGGAGGTTGCAGACTCCCTTATCCCAGCACGACTAGAAATGCCCATGTTTACACCCCCAAACCATCTGGACCCTACCATTTATCCCACAGAAGTGGGGGTGAGCAGTGTGGGGCGCAGAGGAGCAGGTGGTCAGATGTTGTCGACTGCCATCAAAATCACTCTAGACCTCCAGCGCAATGTCAAGGTAGCAGTACTGTTTAAATGTACTGTTTCTGTAAATGTAATAGTTTATTTTATTTTTTTTTACATTTAGACTTTTCACCTTTTTCCTCTCAGGAGTTCCTGGTTGCATTAAGACTCCAGGGTGCTACTTTAAGACATCACATGGCATTGACCAATCACAGTTGGCATGAGCAGGTATCACTTACTGGAAGATGTTGTACTTGAAAGATTTAATGGGGGCAAATTTATCTCAAACAAGTACACGCATTCATACTGCTCATACATGTCCTCTGCCTTCAGTTGGTCGATTTTCTGGATGTCATTGATGATGATATTTTAGGATACACACCTCCTGCTATCATCACAGTGTTGCATACGCACCTGGCCACCTGTGCAGTTGACTACAGGTAAGGAGTTTAAGGAAGTAATTTGTTTTCCCACCAGAACATTCTGAAATGCTGTATACAGGTTGTGAAATATGTAGGTACTTCTAGTTCACTGTATGCCCACATGTGACCTAGAAATAACACAGCAGCAATAACACTTAGCAATGATATTACAAAGTTATTGTAAAAAAAACTTTTAACAGTAAAAAAAAATTGTAACAGCAACTGGTTGTAAAATATTATACCTTATATCACTGTTTATCCTTTCCACCTTTTTTTTATCCTATTCAGACCCCTCTATCTTCCATTGCGAGCATTGTTTACAACAGAATCCTTTTCTCTGTCCAGTAATATCATCGTGGATACTGCCACCTTTCACCTCAGGTACTATCAATGTTGAACTCTATGAATGTGCATGGTTGTATATTATTGGTTAAACTGTATGCTACTGAAACTCCTCCTAGGTTCATCCTGGATGACTCTGCATTGTACCTCACTGATAAGTGTGAAAGTGAAACAGTGGATTTGAGACGAGGTACTGATTACTCATCTGTTGTACGTATAGTGTACGTATGTGAACCATGATTACAGTATGTTGGGGGTTTATTTTGTCTGAAAAGTATATTGCTTTTGTTTTTTTTTTTTTATCTCTACAGATTATGTATGTGTATTAGATATTGACCTGTTAGAGCTGGCCATAACTACCTGGAAAGGAAATGACACTGGCAAACTGGTATGTTTCGTAATGCAAAATGCCCCACCGTAGTTTAGACTTGTATTATATTACAATATTGTCTTCTTCTTTTTCTTCTATGTTCAGACTCAGCCACTGTTCGAGCTGCGCTGTTCAAATAATGTGGTTCACGTGCACACCTGTGCAGACTCCTGTGCTGCTTTAGTGAATATGCTGCAGTACATGGTCTCCCAAGGCGACCTGCACCCACCTCCTCGTCATACTTCCCCTACAGAGATTGCTGGACAGAAGCTCCCGGTAAGAACGTCTGTGAATGTTTTTCACTGAGCGCATATTGCCGCTTTGCTTACTGCTGAGCTTGAGTGGTGTTACGTCATCAGCATGTGCTCACTGTAGATTAGCGGCAAGTTCGATAATCATCCACTCGTGTAGTCACATTTTGCAAAATATGTTTTTAATGGGGGGAAAAAAAACTCCCAGTGTCTTTCACTGTGTCTAAAGCTAACTAACAGGCTAATCTTGCTAAATTTGTTTGCCAAGTGGCTTTATGAACATAGACAATGAATGGTATTGTCAAAGCAGAGCGGTTTTGCCGCTTATCATCTCTATGCACAGAAAGCACTCATGATGTGTGGCTTCAAATTTTACCAGGCATGTTTTGGGTTTTTTTTACTTTTTTCCATTTAATCATACAGTTTGGGTTCATACATTAGAGAACTGAGACACTGATTTAAAACACTTATTTGTGCATGGTGCATTATTTTTTTCATGACTCACCATTGAGAATGAATGGTTAAGAAACATTGTATGGTGAATTTGCATTCAGTCTACATGCACAGTTACATAAGACTATTTGTTTTCCCCAGCTTTCAGAAGCTGCTACATCTTTACCACCCTGCCCACCAGCAGAGACTGCTGAAATTAACCAGTGTGATCTTACTGATGCCCTGATTGACACGGAACGAACGCTGCATGAAGAGGATAGAGAATTTGGTAAGATGATGTGATCGTAATTTGTTGGGGTTGTTAGTCGTCACTACCTTAGTCCTCAGTTTGTTACTGGGGAACCTACAATATAAAGTTATTTCTGGTAGTCAATTGCAAACCAGGATTGTACTTATTAGGGGGCCTTACAGAATCCTGTCCTGAATCTGAGTATTGCGCTCGCTACATTTACAAAAGGACAAGTCACACCATCACTTTACCCAGACTACTAGTTCAGATACTAAGAATGATTACTGATTGCTCATTGTGTACACCTTTTGTTTGAGTTAGCAGGCTCTCCTTCCTCAGTAAAGCGAGGCTCACCTGTCTCAGTGTACTTATTTCCTGGGGAAGGCCCAAAATCCTGCACTTCTGCTCTAGAGGGGGAGGACTCTGAGCTTGATCAACTGGTGGTTACAGCAACTGAAGTTCACGCTGATATGATGTCAGAGGAATATTCAGAAGGTTCCACTGACAATGATGACTTCTGTATTTTAGAGGCTCCTGGTATAGGCATTCCTGTGAGTGCTGTTTGTTCAGATTATTTTTGCTCTTCCTTACGTTCCTATATGGATTTTGACACTCTTCTGTCTTCTATATGTCATCTATGGCATTTAGAGTACAGTGGGCAAATAAAGAATCGAATCGAAGTCGTTCATTGTTTTGTTTTGATTTATTTGACCAGTGTCATTCTTAGCATTGTTAGCAAGCAGGCTTAAACATGAACTCACAACTTGAATTCTTTTCTTTTTGCTTTCTTCTGTACAGCCTAAGGATGGAGAGCCAGTGGTCAAAGTGTTGTCTCCAAGTCCTATAAAGGTGCATGATGGCTATTTCTCTCGTCCGCGGGGCAGTTCGGATCTGCTACGGGCACCTGCTCGCTTTCCTATGCCTCAGAGCAGGGTAGTACTCCGAGAGGTATCAGTCATCTGGCATCTCTATGGAGGCAAAGACTTTAGAGGAAAGCCCATCTCTGCCCACACACAACACAGTCAAAGGTGAAGAAATTTGGTTAATTATCTAAAGTATGAATAACCAATGATGATCATAACCTGCAGATTCATTGATCATAAGTAACATTTATATGTTGTTGTTTTGGTCATACTAAATAAAGCTGCTACCCTTAACTAAGAAAGCAGGCTCTGTGATTATCACTGACAATTCAGTGATTTGTATGTATCTTTTTTCATCATTTTTTCAGGGGTCGATCAGCACCTGCAGGAGCCCGTGGATCTCCTTCACGCTCTGCTGGCTCTTCCAGACCACAGAACTCATGGCGCTGGGTGGGAGGCAGTGGCAGACAGCACTCACTGCTCATGGAAATACAACTGACAAAGGTTGTGTGACATAACAGAAAACATATCCTTCTTCACTAGCATGATTCTTTGTTCTTTTCCTCATAAGTGAATCAAGCCTGATTCAAGCCAGAGTAGTTTTACCTGGGGAAGTCATATTTATTTAAATGATTTTGAAACTCTGAATTTATAATCCAGTATAAATCAACAATGTCCATACTAGTATATTGGAAGTAATCTCTCCCACAGTATTTCTCCAAACACAGAGCTCCAGCAGTATTAGTATTACTGCTTGCCATTAAGCTCGTGATAACCTAATTAACTTTGTGGTAGGGGTGTCAAACTCAAATTCTGCCGGGGTCACATCTATATTCCTGTGAGCCCTTGAAGGTGCATAATGTAAAGCTATTCATTTTTCTGAATAATTGTTGATTTTCTATCAATAGCTTAGGCTCTGCAAGTTCATGTATCCTGATTAAACAAGATAGTGGAGGCAGTTTGACACCTGAACTTTATGCCCACTGAACTGACCAGTCACATATTGAATTACACCAAATCTCAAACCTTTGGGAACATAAATTCTGATTAAATAGTGCCACCCCATTTTGATGCTGTTAAGGTATAAGTATCACCTCCCTGCTTGTGATTCCAGGTCAGCTTTCAGCACGAGTCGTACCTTGTGGTCATGCCCCCTGCAGTTTCAGGGCAGGACATCGAAGGGGTGGGACTGGGAGAGCAGCCTCTCTCACGACAGGTGTTCATTGTGCAGGAGTTGGAGGTGCGTGACAGACTGGCCTCCTCTCAGATCAACAAATTCCTCTACCTGTATACCAGCGAGAGCATGCCACGGAGAGCCCACTCCAACATGGTGAGCAGGGAGAGGGAGGAGGGGGCCGGTCTTTTCTTGTAACTCAGGGGTTCGCAGACATTATCGAATCATGGATCCCTTTAACTGTAAAATAAATTCCATGGACCCTTAATGTTATTTTACACGTAATCAGACCGTTTAAATATTGTGTACACAATGATAAGCTGGTTATTTATTATAGCCATAGAATGTTTATTCCTGAACTTTCCACTGAAAGAACACATTAGGTCCAAGTTGACATTGTTTATAGGCGTAGTAGTTATTGTGACATGGATAAACCAGTTCAAGTAACCAGTCAAACAGGCTAATGACTATAAGAACTCAATAACGCAGTAATTTATATAGTCGTGTGAAAAAATAAGTACACCCCATGGAAATTGTTGGCTTTTTTGACATATTTGGATGAGCAAACATTGGATCCTCTTTGAAACAGTGTCTATTAATAAAGTTGATGAATCATTTATTAAACAGAAATAGAAATAAATTTGGTGCACGGTGGCTTAGTGGTTGGCACGTTCGCCTCATACCTCCACGGTCGGAGGTTTGATTCCCACCGGGGCTGTGTGTGTGCGGAGTTTGCATGTTCTCCCCATGCTGCGGGGGTTTCGCCTGGGTACTCTGGTTTCCTCCCCCAGTCCAAAGACATGCAATGTAGGCTGATTGGCATGTCCAAAGTGTCCGTAGTGTATGAATGGGTGTATGAGTGTGTATGTGATTATGCCCTGTGATGGATTGGCACCCTGTCCAGGGTGTACCCTGCCTCGTGCTCCATGCTCCCTGGGATAGTCTACAGGTTTCCCCATGACCCTGAAGTGAAGGATAAGCAGTATAGAAGATGGATGGATGGAGCAATAAATTTGATATTCTGTGGAAAACGTTAGTACACCCTTGGCCTCAGAAGCTAGTATTGCCCCCTTTAGCAGAAGCAACTTCTTGCATAATTGTCCAAAAGGCTTGCTGGAATTTATCACCATTCGTCCATGCAATATTCTTTCAGTTGCAAGATGTTTGAGGGTTTTCTTGCATGTACTGCCCATTTCAAATCTCCCCACAACATTTCAATGGGATTTGAATCCGGGCTTTGACTAGACCATTCCATAACCCTCAATTTCTTTGTTTTGCGCCATTTCTTGGTGGATTTGGTAGTGTGTTTATGATCGTTAACCTGTTGAAAGCTCCACTTTCGGTTCAACTTTTGGACAGATAGCCTCACATTGTCTTCAAGCATTCTTTGATATGATGCAGAATTCATAGTTGAATTAATTAATGCAAGCTGTCCAGTCCCTGAGGCAGTGAAGCAACCCCAAACCTAAACATCTCCACCACCGTACTTCACAGTTGGCATGAGGTGTTTCTCCTGAAAAACTTGTCTTTGATCCTCACCATACATGTCTGCTGTTACTCTGGTCAAACAGCTCTCTTTGATTCGTCTGTCCAGAGTACATGCTTAGAAAAGGCCTGTTCTTTGCCTACATGTTCATTGACAAACTGTAATCTTACTCTAATGTTCTTTTTAGACAGCAAAGGCTTTTTCCTGGCACGCCTCCTATGTAAGTCAAATTTGTGTAATCTCTTTCTGACTCTAGAAGTATATGCTTAGACACCAGCAGTTGCAGGATTCACTAGCAGATCCTGTGATTGAAATTTTGGGCTCCTTGGAGAATTCTTTTTCCATCGGACAGACTGCTCTTGGGCTGTATTAGCTTGGACGGACAGTGCTGGACAAATTGGCAGTCATTTGAAATCTGTGCCACTTGTAGATGATTTTCCTTACAGTGGAATGATTTATTTCAAATAATTTGGAGATGATTTTAAATCCCTTGCCAGACTCACAGGCATCCACAACCTTTTTTCTGAAGGCCTTACAGAACTATTTAGATCTTGGCATGATGACACCACACACCTCAATAGCAAAGGGAACACCAGACACTAGATATGAGAGGGGTTTAAATAAGAGTTTCCAATTGCACTCCCTAAGCAGGTTCTAATCACTGTCACCAATACCAATCTTGAACACCTGATTCTAATTTTAAGGTGTGATGTATAAATGTAGGAGTGTACTTAGTTTTTCCATGTGAATGATTGTTGTTTTTTTTTCTTAGTTTAAATTGTGAAAATTACTACAAAATGTAAAATTTGTCATTTGAGGGTGTATCAACTTTATTAATAGGCACTGTTTCAAAGAGGGTCACATGTTTGCTTGTCCAAATATGTAAAAATGAATGAATTGATTGATTTTTTTGTTTATTTATTTTAAAAAACAACAGTTTCCGTAGGGTTTATGTATTTTTTTTCACCTGACTGTATGTATATACACCAAACAAGGGGCAGCAGCTCAATGCAAAAAATCATGCAGATGCAGGTCAGTGGCTTCAGATAATGTTCACATCTAGCATCAGAATGGAGAAGTGATCTCTGTGGCTTTGATCTTCGCATCGATGCTGGTCTCCTGACACACAACAGTCTCTAGAATTTACACACATTGGTGTGAAAAACATTTAGTGAGTGACAGTTCTGTGGCTTTAAACACCTTGTTTATAAGAGAGGTCAGAGGAAAATGGCCAGATTGATTTGAGTTTCCAGGAAGGATATAGTAACTCTCATAACCCTAAGACACGTGCTAGGATAAGTACTTGCTGCCTTGTGAAGAAGAGCCACTGTTCACTTGCTCCACAAGTTAAACTTCTTCCAGTGTCTTAATCTTGATCATGTTCTATGGTTGTGTTTGTGTTCTGTAGTTAACAGTAAAGGCTCTGCAGCTACTTCCTGAATCTGGGTTGGGAGGTCCAGAGTGCTGCCTGAGAATCAGTCTGCTGCCCCTTCGACTCAACATAGATCAGGTAAAAAGGCATCTATCTTTGCTGCACATCTACCACTTAATGGAATCATTACTAATGCTGTATGTCACTTTGATAGACTGGCAGACTGTTCTGAGTATATTGGTACTTCCTACAGATATATGATCTTCAAGAAGGACTATATCTAGATCAAAAAGGATGCCAGGAGGCTCAGCTGTGCCATTAGTGGGTTATGATGACAGTTCTTCATCTGTGTCAGTCAGACATAGTCAGACTGATCTTTGGTCATTTAATTGTGTTTCATTGAACATGTCCCTCGTTCGCAGTTAAAAACTAAGGGGGATCGAGCATTTTCTGTTGCAGCTCCCCGCCTTTGGAATCAATTGCCACTGGACATCCGCCTTGCACCATCCATTAGCATTTTTAAAAAGAGACTTAAAACACATCTGTTTTGTCAGGCATTTGGATCAGATTTTGAAAGTTAATGTTGTATGCTGTCTGTTTTTATTTATTTTTATCTATTTTCTTTTTAGTCTGTTTATTTTATTCTTTTATTCTGTTCAGCACTTTGGTCAGCTTTGCTGTATGAAATGTGCTTTATAAATAAATTTTACTTACTTACTTACTTACTAGGTTTTTTTTTGTTTATTTAATTACTGTATTTGAAGCGCTTAAAGATCTTGAATTAAAGAAAAGTCCTGACTGCTTCTTATACACACTGCCCTTATTAATATAAGCTGATTAAGCAATGAAATCGTTTGTGATGAAAATGCCAGCATAACTGTCCAGTCTGACTGAAAAATGAGGGATTGTTCTGCAAAACACATTTGTGTAGGCTTTGTATTTTTCCCATATGCTTTCTGAAGTAGTAGTACTGGTGCAGTGCTTGTGGTGCTACTACAGTAGATATTACATATTGAGATTTTATCTAATGATTTTATTCTATGCCCACAGGATGCCCTTTTCTTTCTGAAAGACTTCTTTAGCAACATGGCTGCTGGGATTAATCCCTACTTACCTGTTGATCTGGCTGCAGAGGGTAAGCCTGAAAGAATGAAGAGGCTTGGTTTTTTTTTTTTTAATCTTTTCCTTCTTATGCATACGTATATAAAGTATATCCTGTCTTTATTTGATAGTGAAAGCAGACACAACTCCGAGGCCTTCAGAGGAAGTAGAGTCTGGCTCTGGATTGGGTCCTGACCTCACTGCTTCTGTAGAGACAACGTATAGTGAGCAGAGCGCTTCCTCTGCTGGCTCCTCCTCTTCCTCTGACCAGCCAATTTATTTCCGGTATATCAACAAATATATTTATAGTGTTTTCGCAACAGATCCGAAGTATTATCCGTTTTTTTGGCATGCATTGTCTTTGGGTCATGAACATTTGGCTTTTGTCTTTTCTCTCTTATTAGAGAGTTCCGTTTCACCTCAGAAGTTCCCATATGGCTGGACTACCAGGGGAAGCATGTGGCCATTGAACAGGTGAGGGTTAAGACACTTGGTGATCAGCATCCACAACATTGTTGGGAATGTCTCAGAGACTGTCTAGACCAGGGGTACTCAGTTAAAATTTGGAAAGGTCTATTCGCATAAAAAGTTTTCTTTTTATGCGAGAAACCCTAACCCTAGATTAGTTTGTGGTTCATGGCTATAAATAAGACCATTTAAAATTTGTTTATTTGTAGCGGCACATCACTTTTGACTAGCACCACAGACATGAGGTGTGTTCTGGATTTGCTGTCGTGAGAATAAATTACTTCTGTGTCCACTTTCAGACTTCAAATTACTTGAAATGTGACTAGTCTGTGGTCTATGGCCAGTCATGTTTATAATCACTTCTACAGTATGTAGAACTAGGTCTGTGTCTAAATGTGAAGGAGGACTCAGGAATGTGGCAGAGGAATTTTCCTCTGAGCTTCAGACTCCCTTTGTTTTCTCGGCTGTGCTTTTCACTGCACATTACATTCACTCAAAACAAGACCAAACAGAAATGCTGTTTCACTAGTGCACACCTGGTTCAAGTTCAGATCACGCTTTCTCTCTGTGTGTGTGTGTGTTCATGTGTGTGTGTTCATGTGTGTGTGTTCATGTGTGTGTGTTCATGTGTGTGTGTTCATGTGTGTGTGTTCGTGTGTGTGTGTGTTCGTGTGTGTTTGTGTTCGTGTGTGTTTGTGTTCGTGTGTGTTTGTGTTCGTGTGTGTTTGTGTTCGTTTGTGTTCGTGTGTGTGTGTTCGTCCTTAAAATTATCATTGAATTTTAATGTACATTATGTAGTATTTATTCACTATTAAGATGGAAGTTGGTTATTGATATGATTTAGACAGTATAAATGTCATTTAACTCTATAACAAGCTTTATGTGCTAGAGTACAGAGGCAAAAGCAAAGATTACTGCACAGTAGTTGAACCTTGTCATTGGCCCTGTGCTGTTTTATAGGGAACGTTTGCAGGGATTCTTATTGGCCTGGCCCAACTGAACTGCTCAGAGCTGAAGCTGAAGAGGCTGTGCTGTAGACATGGGTGATTAGCTCTGTCTCACTAACCTCTATCATCCTCATTCCTACACAAATCTGTACACCTCTTTGACATTCATGTAGAAATTTTCTTCTTTTTTTTTAAGTGGCACATTTTGTTCAGGTTCATTGTAGAAAACTGGGAATATTAAATTAGCCTTGCTAGATCTGAATTAATGTTGTTTTTTTTTTGCTTAATTGCAGTGGTTTGTAACAGTATGTCACACTGTCAGGTTATTTAGATAATAATTATTAATTGATTTAATACCAAGTATATTTTATTTACTTTGCACATTCTCTTCCAGACTGCTGGGTGTTGATAAGGTCATTCAGTACGCTGTGAATGAGTGGCTGACTGACATCAGGAAGAACCAGTTACCAGGAATTCTGGGAGGTGTTGGTCCAATGCACTCTGTAGTTCAGCTGTGTGAGTATGCATATATAGCAATTCTTAACTTTTTATTACTTAATATTATTTATTGATAGTAATGCTTAAATATAGCATGCTGAATGCAGTACTTTCTCTTCTGTTATGCTCACTTTTGTCCTGCTATAGCCAGATTTGTCTTAAAATATTCCTACTTGCTGAAATTTTCTTGCCCTCACACAAATCTAAGCTCTGACCCCAACTTCCTGACAAACTGGGGTACACGAAGAAAAATTTCACTCTGCTGAAATAAAGACTCATTATCATTGTCATTATTAGAAGCCAGAGGTAATAGGCTCAAAGATTCCAGGAGCCAGGAAAGTTTTGGCAAGAACACTAGAGACGTTCTTAAATCCACCACATTGATGCTTACCAAAAACCACAAATGATAGTTTAATGTTGCTGAGGTTATTGATCAAGTCTTTTTCTGGCAGCTCTCATAATTTGGTTTTAGCACAGAATTTGCTCCATAGCTGTCTGTTTGCAGGCTTAAAGTCTTGTTATGATGATTTTAATTACATAAAGACTTGATCTTAATCTGTGGCTTGACCCTCAAAATTGTGTGAGATACAGTTACATTTTACGTCACGTTACTTGACAAAGGAAATGAAACTAGTAAAGTTAAGTAAAAGTTATACATGATGATGAATAAATTGTTTATTTTCATTAGCTTAATTATTCCTTATTCGGCTTTTATTGTAGTTCACGGGGTGCGGGATCTGTTCTGGATGCCTATTGAGCAGTACAGGAAAGATGGACGTATTATTCGGGGTCTCCAGAGGGGGGCAGCATCCTTCGGCACGTCTACAGCTTCGGCAGCTTTGGAGCTTAGTAACAGACTGGTGCAGGCCATACAGGTATGTACCTGTACGCGCATACACATACATGGGTACCTATACACTCGCACACAAACACATTGCATAATGTCCTTGGTATGTCTAGTTAAGATCTCATTTTTTGTGACAGTGCAAAACAAGTCTGTTTTTATTACATGCTCGTTATTATTGTTCCATTTTTCAATCACAATAGAAGCACATTCATGAAATGTAGAATATTGCAAGTTTGTATAAACATCACAAATGAATATTAATAGACTACCATCTGGTGTTTAGCCCTTGACCCCAGTGGTCACATGAAGTATATGTTATGCAAGTAAAGCATGTCATGTTTGCTCTGTAGGCCACAGCAGAAACGGTGTATGACATCCTGTCCCCAACTCCACCCCTGACCCGCGGCATTACAGAGGGACGTCCTGCCTCCCGGCCTAGACGCACCCCACAGCCAGCGGACCTCAGAGAAGGTGTGGCCAAGGCCTACGACACCGTCAGAGAGGTAGCGTTCTGCTGTGCTATACTTTATCACTCTCTAATAAGTAAACTATATAATTCACATGTACAAATGTTTACAAACTAATATAAATAAGCTATAATATGAAGGTATAAACTGCTCTCAAATAAAAAATATTTACCCCCTCAACATTTTGTGGTGTTACAACCTTGAACTAAAATCATCCGTATTCTATATTCTAAATCAAAGGATTGCGAACAAAACACAGGTTTATCCAAAAAAAAAGTCTGTGTTAAATACAGGAGTTCAACAATTATTGGCACCCTATTAGTCAATGATGACATGACATGATGATAGCAAACATGACATGCTTTACTTGCAGAATATATACTTCATGTGACCTCTGGGTCAAGGGCTAAACACCAGACGCTACCTCCCTTTGCCAAGATAACAGCTCTGAGTCTTCTCCTATAATGCCTGCTGAGTTGGGAGAATGCATAGCAAGGGATCTGAGATCATTCCTCCATAGAGAATCTCTCCAGATCCTTCACATTTCAAGGTCCATGCTGGTGAACTCTCCTCTTCAATTCACCCCACAAGTTTTCAGTGTGTTTCAAGTCAGGGGACTGGGATAGCCATGGCAGGACCTTGATTTTATGGTCAGTAAACCATTTCTGTGGTGATTATTATTTATTTTATTTTTTTTATCATAGAATTTTTATTAGAAATTTTGTGTTTTACACATCACAATACCACACCCAACAACCCCAACAAAACAACCACAGCTAAAACCAAAAGAAAGGGGGGGAATATGTGGGGACACACACGCACACAAAAAAAAAAGGCGGGGTAAGATGGTTAGTGTTTATCATCTACCTCACCTCAATCTACCTCACCTCAATCTACCTCACCTCAATCTACCTCACCTCAATCTACCTCACCTCAATCTACCTCTCCTCAATCTACCTCCAGGGTGCGTGCATCATTGAAATAGGTAATAAACTGTTGCCATTTTCCCAAAAATGAGTCACCCCTGCCTCTGATGTTGTACTTGATTTTTTCCGGCTTCACAAAGAACATTAAATCTCTGAGACAGACTGATATAGATGGGGGTTGTGGAGAGGTCCAAGACAACAATATTCTGCACCAAGCAAACAACGATGCAAAGGCCACAACACTAGCTTGTTTATGGTTCAGAGGCTGACACTGAGATGAAACACCAAAGATGGCAATTAGAGACCTCCAAATTGATTCTAAGAATGTCGGACATGGTCTTAAAAAAGGAGTTCCAAAATGACTCAGGTTACACGGTGAAAGTTTACATTTTTCACACATGTCAGGAACATTGGGATATATTTTAGATAGTTTACTCCTAGAGAGGTGAGCTCTATGGACCACTTTGTATGAAGCTAAGTCTAGCACATGACGTGGTGGTCCGTATATTATCTAACACTCTGCCCCAGTAATCATCCTCAAGCTCCAGGCCCAATTCCACTTCCCAGGCACTAATGGTTTTAATATTTTGAAGGTTTTGAAGAGTCGTCCTGTGACCAGATTGTTGCATATACCTGTGAGATAATGCCCCTCTTATGAGGATTCAGCTTGAACACCTCTTCCCATGCAGACTTTGTAGGTAAGAAGGGAAACCCAGTGAATAGAGAGGAGACACAGTGCCTAATTTGAAAGAAATGGAAAAGGTGAGATGGAGGCAGGCTGAATGACGAGGATAATTCAGAAACGTTTGCAAACACATTATTAATGAAAAGATCCTCAAACCATTGACGACCCTTCTGTTCCCAAAGAGAGAATGTGGAGTCTATAAAGGAGGGGGGAAAGAGGTGGTTATTACATATAGGTGCCACGGTTGAGACCGAGACAGATTTAAAATGACGATGAAACTGATAGAAAATCTTTAGAGAGGTACATACTATAGGATTATCTGTGTATTGTGAAAGGACTACAGGAAGGGAGGAGAACACCAGAGCACCATGGAAGAGAGGGTTCCTGCACCTAGAGCACCAGTTTCTGAATGTTAACTGCCCAATAATAATACATAAAATTGGGCAATGAGAGGTCACCACTCAGTCGACTCCTCTGAAGTAAAAATTTGGAGACCCTGGGAGTTTTTCCTGCCCATATGAAAAACGAGATTAATTTGGCTATATTCTTAAAGAAAGATTTGGGTAAAAACAAAGGGATGGATTGAAAGAGGTAGAGGAATTTTGGAAGAATATTTATTTTTACAGAGTTTATTCTACCAAGAGGGGATAATGGTAGAGCTTCCCATCTTTGAAAAGCTGACTTCATGTATAAGATTAAGTGTGTAAGATTCGCCGCCATTAATGCAGAATAGGAACGGGTGACGTTAACTCCGAGATATTTGAACCCTGAATGCTCCAAACTAAAAGGTATTTCAGCCTTTTCAGTTTTATCTTTTGGCCAGATTGTTTTATGGGTTCTGTTTGTACCCTGAAAATTTCCCAAAGTCATTTAATACACGTATTATCTCCAGAATAGATGCAATTGGATCCGTAACATAAAGTAGTAAGTCATCATCATACAGCGCTAGTTTATGTTCAATTCCATTGTGAACTATACCCTGAAATAAAGGAAGAGTTCTGAGCATGATCGAGAGAGGCTCAACTGCTATGGCAAAAAGTAACGGAGACCGAGGACATCCCTGGCGCGTACCCCGTGACAAAGTAAAATAGTCAGACTTGGCATCGTTGGTACATATGAAAGCTTGCAGTTCCACATATAACAAACGGACCCATGATACCAATCCTTCCTCAAAGCCGAACCTCTTGAGCACCATGAAAACGTATTCCCATTCGATCCTATCAAATGCCTTCTCTGCGTCCAAAGAGACGACCACTTCATAGGAGTCTCTGTTCTGTTTCGAATACAAAATATTAGAGTATAAATATTAGAAAAGGAATGCCGTCCTTTTACAAATCCGGTTTGCTCCTTTGAAATAATGCTGGGGAGAATCCACTCCAGACGAAAGGCCAAAAGTTTGGCTAGAATCTTGACATCGACATTGAGGAGGCTAATAGGTCTGTACGAATTACATAATGTTGGGTCCTTCCCATCTTTGAGCAGTAAAGTTATAGTTGCTTGTTGTAATTTTTGTGGCAACGTCCCTATTTCTAAGGACTCCTTGAATACAGCCAGGAGTAATGGAGCCAATGCAACATGGAATTTCTTATCAAATCCGGAAGGAAACCCATCCGGGCCAGGTGATTTTCTAGATTGTAATGACTTGATTGAGAGAACGATCTCATCCAAAGTGATGGGACTGTCAAGTTCAGATGCCAATAAAGGGTCAACTCTGGGAAAGTCAATATCTCCTAAAAATAAAAATAATGGTCCAAATTACTTGAATTATCAGGAGTTTCAGCTGTGTTTAAGGAGGAGTAAAAACTTTTAAAAGTTGAATTAATTTCTGCAGGATCCGGGTGGTTCGATTCCCGGCCCGTGTGACTCCACATGCCGAAGTGTCCTTGGGCAAGACACTGAACCCAAAGTTGCCCCCGATGGCAAGCTAGCACCTTGCATGGAAGCTTTGGTTAATACACTACTGGACTGCATAATCTGAGTAATAGAGCGTGAAGCTGCTCGGCTAAGCAGTTGGTGAGCCAACGACCGACCAACCTTATCCCCATATTCATAGTAATTACCACGCGTATGTAACAGCCTCTCCGCCTCACCTGTCGATAACAAATCAAACTCCACCTGCAAATTAAGCCTTTGCTTATGCAGCTCAGGGTTCGGGTTGAGTGCATATTGCTCGTCAATGGCCCTAATATTATCAGATAACTCTTTTTTTTTTTTCCTGTTCTTGCGTTGCTTATTGGCATGAGCAGAATAAGAGATTAACTGTCCCCTTAAGAAGGCCTTTAGAGATTCCCAAAGTAAAGAGTAAGAGATAGAAGCAGTTTGATTAGTGAGAAGAAAATCATCTATTGATGTAGAGATATACTTGCAGAATGCTGAATCGGATAAAAGTAGTGAATTAAGCCTCCGTGGTGGGCGAAAGGTGTGATGTGAAGGTAGAAGAATGTCAAGACTTAAAGGAGCGTGGTCTGAAATAACTTTTGGTAGATATTGAGTTTACAACCCGAGAAATTAGAGAATTATTAATAAAAAAAGTAATCAATGCAAGAAAAAGATTTATGTATGTGAGAAAAGAGAGAATATTTCCTCACTGTGGGGTTAAAATACCTCCACGGAACAAGGTAATCATTCTGAACCATAAACTCAGAGAATACCTTTGCCATTGCAGAGGGAGCCTTTGCAACAGTGCTAGATTTGTCCAAAACTGGGTCAGTAATACAGGTTAAATCTCCCCCAAACGTCAAGAGATGTGTGTTCAAAGCCAGACGTTTTGACAACAAATTCTGAGCAAAAGTAGCATTATCAAAGTTTGGGGCATATACATTCACCAGAACTACCGGTACCGGTGAGATTTTCCCCTCACAATCACATACCTACCATTTGCATCAGAAATAACATTATCAAAAGAAAAAGGCACCGTCTTCCTGATCAGGATAGAAACTCCCCTGGACCGGGAATCAAAATTGGAGTGGAACATATGCGATGTCCAGCGAGCTTGGAGTCTGCGTTGGTTTCCTGAAGAAATGCAACGTCAGGTTTTTGCAGTTTAAAATGTGACAAAATCTTGGACCTTTTAATGGGGCTGTTCAGACCTTTCACATTCCAACTTAAGAATCTGAATGAGCTTCGGGTATTTTCCATCAATTTAGATTAGTACAGAATGGAACACAGAGAGGTTGACATCAAGGGGGGGGGATAAATAAATATATAAATAAATTCTGTGGTGATTTTGATGTATGTTTTGGATCATTGTCCTTCTCGAAGATGCAACCATGGCTCATTTTAATCTTTCTGGCAGAAGCAATAGGGTTTTCATTTAATATCTGTTGATATTTGATAGTCCATGATGTCATGTATCCTAACAAAATGTCCAGGACCTCTGGCAGAAAAACAGCCCAAAAACATTAAAGATCCACCACCATATTTAACCATGGGCATGAGGTACTTTTCCATATGGCTACTTCTCTGTGTGCACCAAAGCCACCTCTGGTGTTTATTGTCAAAAAGCTCTATGCTGGTCTCATCTGACCATAGAACCCGATTCCATTTGAAGTTCCAGTAGTGTCTGGCAATCTGAAGATGCTTGAGTTTGTTTTTGGATGAGAGTGGAGGCTTTTTTTTAGAAACCCTTCCAAACATTTTGTGGTGATGTAGGTGAATTCGGATTATAGTTTTGGAGACTTTCTGACCCCAAGACACAACTAACTTCTGAAATTCTTCATCTGTGATCCTTGGAGACTTTTTGGCCACTCAAACCGTCCTCTTCACAGTGCATTGAAACAAAATAGTCATGCGTCCAATTCCATGCTGATTCACATAATTTCCAGTCGACTGGAACTTCTTAATTAAACCCCTGATGGTGGAAAAGGGCATTTTTGATGCTTGTGCTATTTTCTTGTAGACACTTCCCATTTTGTGAAGCTTAACAACAACCTTTTGTCGCACTTCACAGCTATTTTCATGGGTCTTACCCATTGTTATGAATGATATTTATACCCCTGTGAAACAGGAAGTCATGGTTGAACAATTTCCTATTAAGTTACCAAGATTTACTAAAAAAAGTAACATATCAATGGGAATATACTTCAAAATATATTTCTCATATGAATTCATAGGGGTGCCCATAATTGTTACACACCTATATTTAACTTTTTTTTTTTTTTTGATAAACCTGTGTTTGCAATTGTTTGATATCCATGAGAGAATTGTTTGGTATCTTTTGATGTTTTGTTAAAAAAAAAATCACAAAGGTTAAACAATTTTTCAAAGACACTTTTTCACATCCTTCTTTGCTCATATTTACCCAGGGTGAAAATACTAGTGGTGGGCTCTGTATACAAGCTAATTTATTCCACTAGTAAAAATAGTTCCTACTTATGACCAGTGTGTGTCCAAGACCGGATTAACAAATATTGTTCCAGCCATCTGTAAAATTGAAGAATGTGGAATAGAAATGTTCTGATTCACTTTGGTTACCGCACACACAAGCCAAATTCAGCAATATAATGGAGCATTGTGTTTGTATGTTGCAGGGGGTGATAGACACTGCTCAGACCCTGTGTGACGTGGCCTCTCGTGGGCACGAGCAGAAAGGTCTTCCAGGAGCAGTGGGTGGGGTTCTACGTCAGATCCCTCCCACTGTGGTGCGTCCCTTAATAGTAGCCTCTGAAGCCACCTCCAACCTTCTTGGAGGCATGCGGAACCAAATTAAACCGGACGCACGAAAAGAGGACTTCTTAAAATGGCGCACAGAAGATGGCCAAGAATGACTGATCAAAGACTAAATCAGTCTTTTTGCTAGTGTGAATGGTAGAGTGGAGACATGAGTGTGTGTATATGAAAATCTCTGAGAGTATTAATGCTAAGATGAAGGAAAAAAAATCTGCCGCTCAGCACAACCAGACATGTTTTACGTGGCTTCCGCATGTTAGTTGCACATTCTCACATTCAAGCACATTCACTGCGCACATGCAGACCGCTTTGTGGCTAGTCAAGTGCAATTTGTTGCCATCCACCTGATCTGAAAGTACACAATCATATCGATTCTGAACACTGTTTACCGTTTAACAAAAACACCTACAGCTAGCTTTTATTTCTTCTTTCCTCTCGGAATTACACACTGGTTATCTGGGATGTTTCATTATTATTATGTAATTAGCTATTTTAATTGTTGAGTATTTCTTTCTCTCATTATAAGGAATATGACACAGATCCCAATTGGGAGATTTTGATCAAAAATGGCATTTTTGTCAAAGCAATATGGGACGCAGTGTAAAAGTGGCCTTTCCATAATACAATAATAATAATACAATCTAAAGTGTACTGGTGATTCTCCCACATCCTGTGTGGTATGCCCCCGGTATTATTGTGCCATAATTAACATCAATTTGAAAGTTTAGCTGCTTCTCCTAATGCCCATATACATGGTTCTGTGGCATTTCCATGCTAAGGTCCTGACATTTTAGTGTTCATTGCATAATAATTGTTAGTTCTACAGACTGATAAGTTTTGTTCAACCTCACTTGGCTTTGTCTTGTTTAGTTGCCTTTCTAGATGTAGATTTTTAAATATTTGGCATTGAGTAACAAAACTGCTAATCATATTCATGCGGTGGTGTCTGTGTATTGTAAAGGGCTTTCAGCAACTGTAAGATTAAAAAGTTACACATGAAGTTTAAGGGAAGTGCATATATACATGTACACAGTGTGTTATGAGTGGATGACAGGATGTGTATGTTTGTGGTTTGGGTGTTTTAATAGGGTGATCTACAGGCTATGAAAATCATAGCTTTCACTGTGTTTTGTTTTTTTGTAATTATTACTATATCCTAAGCTGTAAGATTAATCTGTATAATATCAAGACAATGTATAAACACAATTATATATATAAAATAAATAAAACCTGTACATTGGAATAAGGGTTTGTAATATGATTGGTAAATTGTCAACCTCTCTGCCAATGTGTGGTGCTGTTTAAGCCTACACACACTGGCCACTTTAATAGGAATACCTGTACCCATGCTTATTTATGCAATTATCGGAATGCAAATAATATCTGGTGGAAAAAAAAATTATCATGGACTTTTTGATGGTGGCAGAAACTGTGATGGTCTGTGATTTTGTTTGTTTGTTCATTTGTTACACTGCTCCATTATATGTTTAACTTGTCGACATGTCCAGTCCGTAAACCAGTAGGTCTACACGTCATGTTTTGGAATGTAATGTGTTTGTCAGTGAATAGGTTCAGGAATAAAAATCTCTATGGTTCCAATAAATAGCAGGAATATTATTGTACACATTTGAATACTGAGCCTAGTAATGAATAGTTCATGAAATCAAGGGCGTAACCATGTTATGGACATTGGGGAGGGTCCAAGCGCTAACCCCACCGCCCAACCCCCCCCAGCGCAGCCAAACTTCCAAAATTTGATACTGAAATTTAGTATATGTAGAACATAGGTTTAGGA
>JAFFST010050225.1:69282-96715 GCA_022414735.1 Noturus placidus | reverse complement strand
TGTGTCCCACCTGTTGTTGATTCTTCACAAAAAAATTACAGTTTTATATCTTTATGTTTGAGGCCTGAAATGTGAAAAAAGGTCAAACAGTTCAAGCGGGCCGAATACTTTCGCAAGGCACTGTAGGATTTGCAGTAGCTAACAGCTAGCTAGGAATGCAGCTAAAAGTTTGCTATCAAAGTTATAGTTAATGTGGTTTAGTTTTTTAAACATTTACCTTGTGCTGAATAAACTACATGGCAAAATGTTGTGGACACCTGACCATCACAGCCATATGTGTCTTGCTCAAACTGTTGAAGTCGGATGCACAATTGTTTAGAATGTCTTTAAATGTTCCTTTACATGTTTACAATTTCCCCTCACTGGAACTAAGGCGTCCAAATCTGTTAATGAGTCTTGTATTACATATATACATTACAGCACAGTGAAATCCTTTTCTTTGCATATCCCAGCATGATAGGAGGTTGGGGTCAGAGCACAGGGTCAGCCATAATATAGCAGAGAGGGTTGAGGGCCTTGCTCATGGGCCCAACAGTGACAGCTTGACAATGCTGGGGCTTGAACCCCTGTACTTCCCATCAGTAACCCAGAGCCTTAACCGCCAAGCCACCACTAGCCACTACTATGGAATGTTAACCACGCACATTTGTGATTGGTCAGGTGTCCGCAGACATTGGTTATGTAGTGTACCTTGTACTAAATAACCAAGGGCGGCTGTGGCTCAGTGGGTAGAACGGGTTGTCCACTAATCCACTAACCGTGGGTTTTCCGGTTCGAATCCCGGCCCGGGTGATCCCATGCCGAAGTGTCCTTGGGCAAGACACTGAACCCTAAGTTGCCCCCGATGGCAAGCTAGCACCTTTCATGGAAGCTCTGCTACCATTGGTGTGTGAGTGTGTCTCATTTGTAAGTCGCTTTGGATAAAAGCGTCTGCTAAATGAATAAATAAATGTTTAAATGTAAATACATCAGAATGCTATTTTAGCTACAGTATCTCACAGAAGTGAGTACACCCCTCACATTTTTGTAAATATTTGATGATATCTTTTCATGTGACAACACTGAAGAAATGACACTTTGCTACAATGTAAAGTAGTGAGTGTACAGCTTGTGTATCAGTGTAAATTTACTGTCACCTCAAAATAACTCAACACACAGCCATTAATGTCTAAACTGCTGGCAACAAAAGTGAGTATGGAGACATGCTTAGCTAGTCAATCACATTCACCCTCAGCTTCTTTAGCAAGGCAGTGGTCATCTTGGAGGTGTGTTTGGGGCTAGAATTCCATGCTAGAATACTGCCCTGCGGCACAGTCTCTGCTTCAGTATGTCACAGTACAAGTTGGCATTCATGATTCCCCCTCAATAAACTGTTGCTCTCCAGTGCCGGCAGCACTCATGCAGCCCCAGACCATGACACTCCCACCACCATGCTTGACTGTAGGCAAGACACACTTGTCTTTGTACTCCTCACCTGGTTGCCGCCACACACGCTTGACACCATCTGAACCAAATAAGCTTATCTTCGTCTCATCAGACCACAGGACATGGTTCTAGTAATCCATGTCCTTAGTCTGCTTGTCCTCAGCAAACTGTTTGCGGGCTTTCTTGTGCATCATCTTTAGAAGAGGCTTCCTTCTGGAATGACAGCCATGCAGTCCAATTTGATACCGTGTGCGGCATATGATCTTCAACCTCTGCAGCAATGCTGGCTATTTCCCCAAAGTTAACCACTGGATATGACGCTGAGCACGTGCACTCAACTTCTTTGGTGGACCATGGCAAGGCCTGTTCTGAGTGGAACCTGTCCTGTTAAACCACTGTATGGTCTTGGCCACCATGCTGCATGCTGTACAGCCTAGGCCATCTTTATGTAGAGCAACAATTCTTTTTTCAGATCTTCAGGGTATTCTTTGCCATGAGGTGCCATGTTGAACTTCCAGTGACCAGTATGAGGGAGTGTGAGAGCGATGACACCATATTTAAGACACCTGCTCTCCATTCACACCCGAGACCTTGTAACACTAACAAGTCACATGACACCAGGGAGGGAAAATGGCTAATTTACACTGTTACACAAGCTGTACACTCACTACTGTACATTGTAGCAAAGTGTCATTTCTTCAGTGTTGTCACATGAAAAGATATAATCAAATATTTACAAAAATGTGAGGGGTGTATTCACTTTTGTGAGATACTGTATGTAACCTATTGCTTTTGTACACACCTCACTAGATTAGCTAATATTAAGCAAGCTAATGTGTTTGAACAGCTGGTTTGAGATGAAGCTAATTGATAACATCTGTGATGTTTGCTCATAAAACTTTTGTGACCAAAAGTACTGTTTGCACATGGGGCAGTTATGTTGATCTTCCACCACTGCACCTTGGAATGCACTTCCTAAGCTTGTGTGATATCGGCACATGAACTCCCCCTTTCTCCCAACACACACACATAACTAGATCCCTCCTCCTGTTTGTATGGAAAGACACTAAACACCACTCTCCACTCAGCTTCAGTTTACCTAGTCGCACGTTTTTTTTTCTGGCTAGATGGTTTTTGTGTACATAAAGGTTTTAATTTCAGTCAGGCTCAGGGCTGTCACTGTAGCTGAATTTGAATCCCTCTTTTGCATGGAGTGGTTTCTAGGAGTCTGTCGTCATTTGCTGTGAGGTGGGTGGAAAACCTGAACTTACATGTACTACCTCAAATGCATAGAGGAAATCATTTGTTTGTATACAGTGGAGTGGAATGAGAAGACTAAATGTCTATCATATCAATATATTTCTGGTGCAGTTTTGGTGTAAGTTTGTGACTGTAATTCCTTATTTTGTATGGAATTAAAACCATCAGAATTTAGAAACTAAACTGTGACATTCAACCAAGCTGTGATTCCTGAGGAAATTTGTGCTGGGGCTATAGCTGCCCCTCTTTCACTGCATATTGTTGCTGTTAAGTGGATTTGTGTGATTTCCTGTCCAACCAGGCGGGAGCCAAAAAAAGAACCTCCACTAACCACACTTTTCCTTTGTTCTCTTTTTCACCAGAAATGTAAGCTGAGTAGACAAAGACGACGGACATCTCTTCCTTGTCTGTATTGAACATTTGTCTCGAGAGATTTTGCGCCTGACAAGGCTCAGATAGAGAGTGGAGGTTTGAGGACACTTCTCCAATCAAGAGCGAGTAGAGCTCGCTGGACCATGGCAGAGCAGAAGGCACTGGCATCGCCGGGTGGCTTGACCTGGTCGCGGGTGTGCAAGGAGTGTGGGCAGTCCCACGAGAACCAAGAAAATCATGTTTATGAGTACCAGGATGAGGTGGATGATGAGTTGGTGTGTCACATATGTCTACAGCCACTGCTCCAGCCTGTGGACACTCCATGTGGACACACATACTGTCTGCAGTGCCTGAGCAGCTTCTTGCGTGAACAGGACTTCTGCCCAGTGGACCGGCAACGAGTGGCATTGCAACAGTGTCGGTCCGCCAGCCTGCTGGTGCGCAACCTGCTCGATAAGCTCACCGTGCTGTGCCCTTTCCACAATGAGTGCCAGCAGAGCATGCAGCGCTGTGAGCTACAGCCTCATTTGCACAACAGGTCAGTGTATGAAGTACACCGTACACCATATTATAAAAAAATTTCAGTGTAATTATATGAACATGACAATCAGCTTTACAGTGGTTAACAGTTATTTAATGATCATTTTAGCTTTAGCACATGTGTGTAATTTATTTGCATACATAATATTTTTTTTTCAATATTTTACTTCAATTTTATGCATGCAAATTTTGTGGCAGAAGTATTGAATAAAATTAAAAGATCTACAAACAAAATATTACCACACAATTACCACTTGGGGTTGGGTTACACCTGGATATCAGTGAACCATGCTTGTGTTTGAAGTATCTTGACATTAACAAGGATTTTTTCCTCCATTTCACTTGTTCATCTACACACTAAGCTCTGCCTCTGCCAGCATACTGTATTTTCCGCACTATAAGGCGCACCTAAAAGCCTTAAATTTTCTCAAAAATCGGCCGTGCGCTTAATAATCTGGTGCGCCTTATGTGTGGACTGAGTTCCAAAATCTGTAAAAATGTTGTGCGACTTTGGTAAGTGCTCTGCTTGATTGACTGTCGGACCATTTCCCGCTGACACAGGGACGTAATGCGTACACTATGTATGCTGGCAGCGATACACCAATCAGAGAACATTACGTAATACGTACAGTACGTACGCTTGCCTCCGCCACGCCTCCAGTAGGTATACTACCGGTTGCTGCAAAACATTTGTTGAATAAAGTTCAACTTAACTCACTGTTTTGCTTCCATTACTTTTTTTTGTAGAGCGTTGTCACGAAGTTGGAGGCAATAAGTAAGTGCAGGAGAACCGTCTTTATTTAAGAACAAAACAAACAAACAAGCACCGCTTGGCATCCCCGGCTATGGCTAACTATACTGGCGGCTAACTATACTGGCTTCCAACAAACAGGCATTCGGCACTCAGACAGACCTTCAAAAAAAGAACAATAACACGCAATGTGCTTTTAGCCCGAGGGGTTTAAATACCCAACATAATCAAACCAAACATAACACAGCTGGGATATCATCACCGAATCCAAAACAGTTAGTCATGTGTCTAGAGTTAGTTCATGCTGGGGTGCCATCTGCTGGCCGAGGCGTAACAACCGTATGTTTTAGCATGCGCCTTATAACACGTTGCACAATATGCATTGGTCAAGTACAGAAATAGACCCCGAAATTGAGACTGCACCTTATAATCCGGTGCGCGTTATGGTGCAGAAAATACGGTATTTGCAATCTGACTCTGTTAAAGTGTAATTGGCTATTGTTTTTCGTTCATGCAAGCAATCTGTTGTGGCCGTACAGGTCGTCGTCCTATTTGTTTGGGTAGCATGTTAAAGTCAAAGCTCCTGTAACTAGCCGTGACAGCTGGTTAGACAGCTGATATACATATAGCTGATAGTCCATATCACAGATCATTCATTCATTCATACGTCTAGGGTAAGCACTTTATCCCAGTCAGGGTTGTGGTGGATCCGGAGCCTCTCCCAGGAACATATTAGGCACAAGGCTTTTGCCATCAGTCATTCGACAAGATGTTCTTGTATACACTGTTTAACACTACACTATCTAAACAGAGGAATTGAAGACACTGGTATCTTCTCTATGTGTGTCCACAAACAAGACAGAAGTAATTATAAAACAGAAGATGATCATATTTAACAGTGGTTATTCAGTGTAAATTATTTAGGCAGTTCTAGAATAGTATACGGTCTTGATTAATCCACTATTCTGAATGACATACAGTATATATTGGTCATTGGGTGGGCATGGCTAAAGCACAGAGGCCGTAGCTTACGAACGTTGAAATGTTAATTTTATGTTGCTCCATTTATTCAGTCCACCTGTGGAAAAAAAAATGTGCCGAATGTTAAAAGCAAGAAGTTCAAGAAAATCTTCAGACTTTGTCCTGGCCAAGGTTGCACTCGATCCAAAGACTAACCCAGGAACACTTGGTGTGGTGTGTGACATGTGCACTCACACCAAAGAAAAGTTATAATCACCAACCCACATACCAGCATGTTTTTGGTAGGTGGGTGGAACGTTGTCACCCAAGAGGAAACCCACACAGACATTGGGATAACTTGCAAAACAACACTCAGGAAGTAAGCTGAGCTCAGGGCACCCTAAAATGTATCATCAGAATTTGTTTAAAATTATGAACAACGAAAGAATAGTAACATGTCCACCACATCTTTTTGAACTGCTGCTAATGCTATGTCATAGTGCAGCCGAACATAATCTGAGGAAAGCACAAACTGCCCTCTTCCGCATACATGAGCTCACAGATGTCCAAGACTGGTTAGTTTTGCTCTGCTTGACAGGGGAGAAGGTAATACTATCCATCCCACATCCCACTAGAGCAGGGTCAGTTTTGTTCTTTTCACACAGGGATGGCCGTGGCAGTGACAGGAGCTGCTTCACTTTTCTTCACAATCTTTTAGCTTTTGGTTCTGAAATGGGCATTAAAAGAAGCAATACAGATGTTCTAACCTCACAAAAGTCTTAAGATATTGCTGTGTTTGGAAGTGGTACTCGGCTGTCAGAACATTTAGTTGTTTTGCTGGTCAACATTTTAGTTAAACGCTAACATCTTGTTTCTTTGGTCATATATATGGTTAAAAGTGGGCAGTTCTACTGCCTACTAGGGCAGAAGTGAACCAGATTGCTAATCAATTATTACTCTGTGTACAAGCAGGGTGAAAACTGGTTGTTCTGTATTACTACATGCAGTATATTAACAGAGTGGTTTACATTTTTAGTATTTCCCCTTGTAAAAAAAAAAAAGAGGAAAATCATGCTCAGGCATCTCTGGAATGTAGCTTATCTCAGTATGGTGGGTGCAGAGATTTGATTAAGCTTATCTGGAAAACTGAATACGAAATATAACAAGATCAATTTGAGAGATTTGATTTTTACTTTAATTATGTGCCTCTCAAATCGTGTAATTAATTGGGAGACACATAATCAACCATAAGTAAATATCTGAGGCTCTGACAGTTTGTTTAAGGCCAGACAGGTTTTATTTGTTGCAACTATTCAACAAATCTACTTATATCAAACATATGCACTAAACAAGGTATCTCCTCTTTTTGTGAGATCATGTGCAGTATATCTGGAATATCATTAGAAATGAACATTTTTTGGGCCCCAGCATTGGCTTGCCTTCATACTTATCATCTGATCCGTCGTTTGTGACGTATTGTTAAGGTCTAAAGGTCGTTCGGATGGTAATTTATGTGGGCTGTAGAGGCTCAGTGTAAACACACAGCGAGCAGGGAGTGTTCAGGAAGGGAGAGGAGTTAGGACATTTACTCTGTCAGACCTCATCCTGATCTAGTCTGACCTGTCAACTCTGTCTGCTTGCTGCAGAGTAGAATAGCCGTTCTTTTTCCTATTCCTTTCACTATGTTGCAGTTAAGCCCGAATCTTCCTCTTAATTCAACCTCAAGAGTAACAAGGCCTGTAAAGACAAACACTGACATGTGCTTGCAAGTTAGCATTTAGCTCATGTAGCACTGAAAGAAATTAATGGGTATATGTTCACCATGCCTGTTTGACGCTTGCTTTTAAGACATTTGAAAGAGATTGCAGGATTAATGTTGGTTATTTTTAGTTACTGGTACTGGCATATCATAATTAATGTTTTGTAGGCTAATTACCAACATACCACTGAGTAATGAACCATGCTTGTTAATTAAGCATGCTTGATCTTTCATTTCCTCCAATTCCCCTGTCTGGATTTCTGTGCTCTGTATTCTGTCTTCCTGTCCCCCTTATCTTTTTATTCTCGTTTTGTTGTTTCTCCTTCACTTCTTCCTTTCCAGATGCCCTGCATTCAGGCGGCTCAGGGAAGAGTCTGAGAAGAGGAAGAGACCCCCCTGGAATGAGTTAAAGGGAAGCAAGACAGAGGAAGACTCTGACACCAAATCCAACCCAGCACCCACACGTACAACTAATCCTCGTGCATCCCAGGATCCTGGAATGGCCAATCCTGCCTTTGAGGAGGCAGAGGATGGTAAAACCATTCAATGATTCTTTTTCCAAACCAAAACCCTGATACGTGTAATAGGTCTTTTCAAATATTAAACTGAATCTTGGAATTAATTAGGAATCCTGGATGAATGGTTGTGTATAATTTAACACAGACCTTGTTACCAATTTTCAGTTGCCATAGCTTTGAATGACAGAAAGTAGTGTATATCAGTAGATATTGTTAGGAATTAATGTGTTTAAGTAACGCCTGGTCAGTTTGTCAGTTAAGAGAAGAAAAGTGTGAAGAGCCTACAGAAGCCAGTGACAAGAGGAGGAAATGGATTTGCAGCTGTGTTGACTCTTGGGTGGAAAACAAAACAGGTGGTGTCTTTTTAATGAAGCAATTTTTTGTGTGGGAGGAAAGTTTGGGAATACTGGGAAATCTCAGTGATATCATGCTGTTGAAGCAGTCATCAAATTAACACTGTCTGCTGTCTGAGAACATGTCTATACCATGTCATTCATTGTATCATTCATCTCTATTAGGAGTCATGAATACACAAAAACATCAAATAGAATCACCTGGCAACTAAATGATTGTTTTTAACATAACATTGTCACCCGTTTATTCTGTAAGTGAGTCATTCTTCTGACTGATGATTATATAAACTGAAAACGTAATTCATAATTCATCCAGCCAAACAGCTGAGTGATAAAATTCAATTTGGACATTAGATTTTGGAGTAAGTGTGTCATGGTGTTCTATTTGAAACAGTAAAAATTGTTATAATATTTTATGTTCGCTCTCTTTCTCTCTCCTAGAAGCTCCCCTCAGGTCCAGTCTTGTTTCAGAATCAAGCATTGTGGAGCTGTTTCGTGAGGAACAAGGGGAAGATTTGGGTTTGCGCATAGTTGGAGGGAAGGACACACCCTTGGGGAATATTGTCATTCAGGAGATTTTGCGTGACTCGGTGGTTGCCCGTGATTCCAGACTCGCCCCAGGGGATCACATTCTAGAGGTAAGACACATTAGATCTCATCGCATGTCTGTTTAGAAGAGATCAGATTTATCTCCCTGCAGGACTTCTCTGTGCCATAACAATATCAATTCTTTTCTTCCTTACCTGTTGTCAGAGTTCACACCCATTGTACACATTGTGTTTGCATTCCAGCCAGGTGCTTGGATAAAGGACATTTGACTGTATGTGCTGAATGTTGTTAATTTTCTGTAGTTGGCGGTGAATTTGCCATGCACGTAGTGGTCTCGATTAATTAATTAACCCAGCCATCCTAATATATAGCAGTAGCTCACAAGAGAACATACCTAATGGGTTATATTACTCTGTCCCCTATGTAAGGACGAAGTTCATTGTGTCCACATGGAGATTAAGCTGTGGGCCGAAATGCTGTTAATCTGTTGAATAATAGGATAAACTCTCTGCTGATATTCAGCAGGAAAATATTTTCCATACTTTTAAAAAAGCTTTCTGTTCAGAGGTTAATGTTTATAGTTGCGAACCACAAACATAGTTACATGATGACTCGTTAAATAGAAAAAAACTGTTTTGTAACTGTCTTAGTCTTGACATTGCTTGATTTTATAAATCATTATTTATTACATTTTATGAATTGAGAACTAATGGAAGTGGCAAGATTTAGAAATGTAATGATTGAACAAGTACTCCAGTGATCATGTTAAAGTACACAAAGTTCTAATATTTGAACTTGGTAATGTTTTGGCTTGGTTAAATGTTGCAGCTTTGCCCAGTACAATGAACTTCACTTGGATTAATAATTAATTTGAAAGATAGTAGCACTGTGTTTACTTGCTTTTTTTAGGATATTGGGGTTATTCAACTGGATCGTTCCACATCCAGACCTCAGCTAGGATTTCTGGCCCTGGCACTCATGGTGCCATAGAAAACCAAACCAAAATTACTGGCCTTGCATACAGTCAAGCTATTCCAGGCCGAATGAATGAATGCCTTTTGCTCATCCTGGCCTCTCTTAGTCCAATCAGATATGTTGGAAATTTGAACAAGGCTGAACTCTTTGCACCATTCGGCTCCTGGAAAATCAGCTGTAATCCAAGTAGTGTACTTTGACTTGGATCTGATTTAGGCAGTGAAGGACAGATTTATCATTTCTTGAAATACTAGCTCTCCTCACCCACGCTCAACCATGAATCACTTTTCAAGTGGGGATTTTTTTAAAAACCTGTGCTGGAATCCTTACTTGGATACATGCTCCTAAATAACTAATTGTTTTGAGATCACCAGAAGTTCTCATTTGAAGCAGTTACTGGATGTTGGGGTCACGTCCCAAAAAAGAAACATTCCCACAAAGTGGATCATATTGCAAAACTATTTTGACTTGGGGCAAGTTTCTACTACTTATTACATTTTTGCCTTTGGCAGAGATATTCATAGAGTTAATGCTACTGTGTTATGAATACTTTTGGGGGGCAAAAAACGTTGGCATTAGAATATCTTATTAATGTAAAAACCTTAAACTATGTTGTCTTTGTGCATTCTGAAGGCTGGCGTGCTTTGTAAAAGGAGCCTTTAATTAATCACACATTGGAAATTTTTTTGTGTGTGTTTGCAGGCGAATGATGTGAGCCTTGCCTCTGTCCCTCATGTACAAGCCATCGCTGTGCTGCGGCGGCCATGTTCTGTTCTCAGGCTTACAGTTATGCAAGAGAAGGGCTTCAAGCCAAGGCCCGAGAACCATGTGCAGCCTTCTAACACTCCTGCGGTTCAACCTTCAAACAGTCCGGGCACGGTGATCCAGGTGGCACTGGTGAAACGCGAGCGCGCCGAGCCCCTCGGCATCAAGCTTATCCGCAAGTCAGATGAAGTAGGTGTCTTCATCCTAGACCTGTTACCAGGAGGCCTGGCTGCCAAAGATGGCAAACTGCGCAACAATGACAAAGTGCTGGCCATCAATGGCCATGACTTGAGACATGGTACACCAGAGAGCGCCGCTCAGATCATCCAGGTACTGGGAGGAAGGATCTATGCCCTAAAATAAAGGTTCTCAAGTACCCACTGCCCTGCACATTTTAGTATGTTGATTGCTCTTAACACACGTCATTTAACTAATCAGCTAATGAACAGCCTATTCTGAAGTAGGTGAATTAGAGCAGAGAAAACACTAAAATGTGCAGGACTTGGGTACACCAGGACCAGGATTGAGAACATGTGCCCTAAGTAATGAGTCTTCTAAAATGTTGTATGAAACATTCCTCTAAAAGTGGGTTTTAGTATGACGACAGCCCGGGTTTAAGCATGGTGTGTAAAATCCTAAATTGTTCCACAACTTGAAACATGCTAATAATGGTAATGATCATTGACTAAAGAAGAAGGACCTACCTTTTAAATAAAGTAACGGTGTGAGAAATTAATGTGAGAAATACCTAAAAGTTTCTTAGCTAATTTGTTTCTGTTCATCAGTACTTGACAGTACATTGTGTAATTTGGGTGTTTCACTTTAAGTTACATGGCATGCTTTATTTGGTTGTTGTGCATGACCAGGCAAGTGAAGTACGAGTGAATTTTGTGGTGATGAGGCAGCCAGAGCCCATTGAAGAGGGAAGTGAGCTGCAGAGTAGAGGAGCCAGGAGAAGTGCCGAGAACCAGTATTTCAGACGGCGCTCCACATTCATGAAGGTAAACTTTGTGTTCATGTTTAATAACACTGTGGTCAGTATTACCCGATTAGCTGTTAGCCGTTCACTGCTTTTCCACCGTAGAGCCAAACTGTTGTTAAAAATATTACGCAATAAATTATGCTGATCTGTCTTGAAAATATTATTGGACAATGACAAGAAATTTTAACATGGGGTTGAAAATAACTCTACATGTTGAAATAGTTCTGTACTTTCAGCCATCTTCTGGTGTATTAAAGCTGTAGAGTACTACTTTAGTGTTAGGAAGCACATAAATAATCTCCACACATGAGCTTGTATGATATGCTTAAAAACACGACATAAAGCTACTATACGGTTTTTACGTAGACCTTGTAGTTATAGGTTGGACATAAACGAATGTCTTTTGTAATGTTTACTAATGTAATATTAGCGTGGACTATACGCTGAGCTCTGTGATCAAGTCCATTGCAGAGAAGTGTAAGGGACTAAATCATATCTGAACTCTGAGCACCTCACATTCAGAATAACCCTAAAGGAGGCAGTGTCTATAGTTATGTAATTATGTAATGTTTACTTTGTTTGTGTTTTTTGTTTCTTTGGTTTCACTTTTCTCTCTTAAATTAAGATCTGCATTTATCGTTTCATGCTTGTTAATGATGGAAATGAGTTCTCCTCAGCATGCCCCACTAAATTGCCAGACTGTATGCACAAGACTGCTTTATGCTACAGCATTTACCAGCATAGCAGTGCACCCATGCTCGTGGAATTTCTGTCTAGTTTTTTCAGTTTCACTCCTTGCTCAGAACCATTCGGCCCTACAGCGGAAAATAGGCTTGAGGTTGAGAAACCAATCTCTTGTCATGTGGTCTGGTCAGCTTATACTTTAAAGTCCAGTGCTACCATGTGGCTGTGTGTGTGTTTCTCATCTCTCTCTCTCCATTAAAGCACTCTTCACACTGCCTTCTGTCACACCTTGCTTCCGTGTCACTTCCTCACTGGCTTTGGAGGTGAAGGCTAGAGGCAGCAGATGCAGGCTGGTGAGGGTGAGATTAAAGCAGCTAGCCTCTATCTTTGGACCTTGCTCATGATCAAAAGGCCTAGGGTGCTGCTTTCTCTCTCCCTTTCTGTTGGTTAGTTTGTAGCTTGGGATCAAAGCTGGTGACAGTTAGCTTTCGCCTGCGGAGTTGAAGCCTTTACTCTTGTTGGGAGGGAGGGTCCCCTGCTGGGTAGGAAAAGGCCCCACGTACCCCCTCTGGACTTCCCCAGACACTGGGAGAAGATAGTGGAAACCGTGGCTTTTGCCACTAGTCATGAGTTATGATGGCAGTGTGTCAGGCCCTTCACATTATCACTGCTCTCCATTTCTAGCAGTATCTAGAACAGAGAAGTGTTTGTTTTTACAAATGTTTTCACCACAGGACTCAGACACGTCTCTTCAACTTTTTTTCATTCAAATTATTGAGATGCAGCTATGCTCCAAAGACAGCACTGATTTTATCCATGGCTGTAGGATGGGGTTTGGGTGGTTATTTAAATATATAATGTAAGCAATACTGTAATCATTCCTTTTATAGCCATTTTCTTTATGCATCCACATGGGTGTGTGTGTATGTGTTGCTTGTGATTAGGATCCTCCTGGTGGATTCTCCAGTCAGGAAAAGACGGTGAGTCTGAAGAAGGAGCCACGACATTCACTGGGCATTACAATCGCTGGTGGGAGGGACTGCCGCTGTCGTCTGCCTGTGTACATTACCAGTGTGCAGCCAGTGGGCTGTCTGCACAGAGATGGTACCATCAAACCAGGTTAGACATTTTTGCTAGTTCTTAGGAATAGATGCATAATGAGAGAGATTACAGCGTCACAGATTTTTTACAGTTTTGGACTTCACTCACTTTTACTCTATTAACAATCATAGCAAGTGTGTCTACATGCACACTAATTATAGTAATCTGATTTCAGCAGTTAACAGCATGTAGAAAATCAGATAAACATATCTGTATTTCAGCACAGTATTCATGTTATTAAGCAAATATGCAGCAGTTGTCTGATATATTTTTCTACATGTAAACAAATGAAACAAATAGTTTTACTACTTCTGGCAGTGGTACTTAGACATCTGATTATGGGTGATGCATGCAGCACTGTAATACCTCAATCTTCATGGGTATATTGATTGTTAACTGTATAAATGTGTGTTGGCTGATGTTTACTAAGGTGATGTGTTGCTGAGCATCAATGGTGTTGACCTGACCCAGATGACTTATAATGAAGCGGTGTCTGTGCTGAAGACACAGACAGCCCAGAGCTCTGTGACGCTACGCGTCATCCGCACCACTGCAGAGGATGAAGAGGAGGATGCAGAGGCAGAAAATCAAGAAGAAATGGACACAGTGGAGAACCCCAGAGAGGATGAAATCAATTGCTCCCCTATGTGGACCCGCTGGCTGGGCCTTCCCAGGTGAGTAATGGATATTGTTCAGTGTGTCTGTATATAATTGCAATCTAATTATTCAACTCTCATTGCAAATCCAGGTTTATTGTCAAGATTTACAGTCTTTCAGCTGTTTGCAGTGAACAAATCATACAAAAGCAATTGAAATAGTTCAACACAATGAATGCTTTAAGTGGTTTCCCCAAATTCAACTGAAAATGCAATTTATAATGACTTCCCAGTCTCAAAATTATTCAACCACCTGAATAGAATCCCTCACAACAGTACAAATATGCAAAACAGGTTTTGTCTCAAGCACACCTGATGCAACTAATAAAGGGCTTCATTAGTTGCACCAGGTGTGCTTGAGCTGGAATACTTGAAATACCTGAACTGGCTAGGGGTAGAAAACATATGAAATACTTGACCAGGGCAGAAAAAGGAAGCTATCAACAGCTACAACCAGATTTCTGAGAAGACATGTTGTGAAAAATGCATGAAAGACTGCCAAAGACCTGCAGCACGACTTGGTGGCAACAGGCACTGAGGTTTCAGTGAGCACAGTAAGGCGCGTAATAAACGCAGAAGGTTTCCATGCCAAAACTCCAAGATGTACACCACTACTGACCCAAAAGCATGTAAATAAGCCACAGAAGTTTTGGGATTCTGTTCTGTGGAGAGATGAAACAAAACTGCAATTTTCCGGCATGGATCAGCGGTATGTCTGGACAAAGAAGAATGATGAAAGAATACTGTCCACAGTCAAGCGTGGTGGTGGTTCGGTGATGCTGTGGGGCTGCTTTGCATCCTCTGGTACTGGAAACCTGCAGCATGTGGAAGGTAAGATGCCTTCATTGAAGTATGATGAAATCCCAGGAGAAAACATCATGCCGTCCTTGAGGAAACTGAAGCTTGGGCTTCACTGGACCTTCCAACAGGATGGTGATCTCAAGCATACCTCAAATTCCACTAAGGCTTGGTTGTAGAAATATGTCCTGGAAGATTCTACAGGGCCATCACAGTTACCTGACTTGAACCCCATAGAAAATCTTTGGTGGGATTTGAAGAAGGTGCTTGTAGCACGCAAACCCAAGAACATTACTGAACTGGAGGCCCTTGCTCATGAGGAATGGGCTAAGATTCCTAAGGAACGCTGCCAGAAGCTCTGCATCTCGTTTGCAACAGGTCAGAACAGCAAAAGGGTGCTCTACTAAGTACTACAATACTTGTCCTGAAGGGGTTGAATAATTTTGAAACTGGAGAAGTCATTAGAAGTTGCATTTTCAGTTGAATTTGGGGAAACCACTTAAAGCATTCGTTGTGTTGAACTATTTCAATTGCTTTGTTTTTGTTCATTTCAAACAGTTGAAAGTCTGTACATTTAATCAATAAACCAAGATTTGCAATGGTGTTTAAATAATTTTGATTGCAACTGTAGGATTTCTGCTATCAGGATCTTTAAAAAATGTCTCTTATAATATTGATTATACCATAGGTCCTGTTGTCTTGACTTTCTGCTAGGCATATTGTGCAATAAAATTGTGATTTAGTGAACTTTCCTTCCTATTTGCTGGTTAAAGTCTCTCTTTGTGTTTATGTAAACATGTTGTCTGATGAGCTGTCCTTTTTTTTCTTTCTTTCTTTCTTTTTTTCCCCTTTTCCTCTCATTCACAAGCCACATGCACTGGTGTCGTGACATTGTGTTGTTAAAAACCAACAACGAGAGCTGGGGCTTCAGTATTGTGGGAGGATATGAAGAAAGTCGAGGTCAACAGCCCTTCTTCATAAAGACCATAGTGCCTGGAACTCCCGCCCACTTTGATGGTCGTCTCAAGTAGGTTTTTTTTGTTTGTTTGTTTTTTTTACAGAGAATTATCAGCAATGCATGAGCTAACATACTGTTGTAGTTAAATACTGCTAATATTCATTTAAATATCAGTTCTGTGTCATTTTGTATTGCCTAATACTGATTGCCTGGAGTTGTATAAGCTTGAAAATGTTTATTTACTTGGTTAGATGCCAAAATGTCTTCAATATTATACCACAAGTTCCTTGACTCACTACTACTGTGTTTGGGTAGTAATAAGTTTACAGTCTTTAATATAATCCAGTAATTTTAGGTACATATTTTAAGCTATTTTCCATTTCTTTTTCTAGAAATGTTTCTAGACAATCTTCCAGAAGTTGTTACAGTGGTGTTTTAATATAGATTTTTTTTTCTCTGTGCCTCACTGCAGGTGCGGTGATGAAATTGTGGCTGTTAATGGAGCTACTACAGTGGGCATGAACAATTCATCCCTGATTCCTATGCTGAAGCTTCAGAGGAATAAAGTCACACTTACTGTAGTATCCTGGCCTGGCAGCATCGTATAACATCTGACCGTTCTTTCTGGTCTCTGATGTGACCTTTTTGAAGCTGGGTGTGGCGATTTTGATAAATACAAATGGATCAAATTCCAGAAAGTTGGATGATGATCACAGACTGGATTTAAAACAAAATAAAAGGAATATCTGGAGGTGTTTTTCTCCTTCCTTGTGGAACTGTATACTGTTACTTTTAAGCATATGGATACTGGAAACTATTTCTGCACCTTCAGTTTCTATTTCAAGATCAACAATTATTGATAGTTAGTCTTATTGAACATTTACTTTCCTTGAGTAACAGCAATCGTTTTCTTGTGTGTTTTGTGATTAGGAACTTGCACCAATGCTGTACTACTTTGAGTAGATGAATTTTAATTTAAATAATGTCCAATACAAAGATACACTTTAGATGAGATTGGTCTTAATTTACTGAATTGTGACACAGCGTGTGAATGTTTCTATAATACTATAAAATGGGACCATATCAAAGTCTTGTTAGAATTTTGTATGGATGTAATTACATGTTAATTGTTTTGTTACTGTCCTTTAGCATTTCTATTAACATATCTGGTCTTTATTTACATTTTACATCTGAAACCTGTTGCCTGCTGCTTGGTAACAGGACTTTAAAGCTATAAGTCATGGCTATTTTGTTTCATTCTTTTTAAGTGACTTGACTTGAGTTGTATATGTATAGAAAAAACTGCCTTAATTGCTATGATACCTAAAAGGCCATTTTAATTTCTTTTGTTTGTTTTTTTAAATGCAAATATATGCTGGTTTCTGCTTTCTTTGCACCACTGTCCCCTCAGTGATAGAAAATAGCCATAACCAAAACTATATAATAAAGGATTGCGATTTATTTTATGATTGTTCTAGACATGTAGTAATTTAGATTCTTTTACACACTCTCCCTCCTCAGCCAACATTTACTTGCTTTTGATGGAAAGAATATCCTACATCAACAAGAGAATTTCCTCTCTTCCCCGGATATTTATGCACAGTGACTATGTTCAGAAAATCCTGCTGGGCCTTTTAACGTGTTAAGAGGACTTTTCTGTGAAATCTATTGAATGGGAGGGAGGGGAGACACCTACACAGAACACACCACAGACCTATTTTAGGTGGTAGGTCTTATCTTCATCATTCCTGACTCTAGGAGGAATTGAAGAATGCACAGTGTTTGCTTTACATGGAATTATGTTTAACCATGAAAAGCATAAAAACAGCATGGACTGTTGTGGAGTATATTGTAAACAGAACAGGTCATATCTTGTGTAAAAGCAGTTGGTAGGCGAGTAAAATCATCAGGTATTCCATCTGCAGATCATGGCTGATACTGATAAATGGTGAAAATGAACATTTCCTTCCCATGAAGCAAAATTGTATGCTCATAGTAAAATTCGTAAAGTCAAAGTTATACAAAATAACAGCATATACTTGACAATACCACATGTGATTTGTACTATATAAATAGCAATAACTAGCAAGAAAGTAAAGTAAAACTGAAGCGTGTTGCATTTTAGCCCAATAACCCTGCCCCTTAATATGACTTAGCCTGCCCTCTTCAGGCTGCCAGATACTCCAATTATTAGTGCTCAACCCAATACTGTGTCCACAAGAGGGCAATTTCAATCACAAATCTATCATCTGGACTTAAAATGCACAGAGATGAAACATGACACAGTGGCTGTATGCTGAACCTTGCAGCTATGAGAATGTGAATGCATCCTAAGCGGAGCTTGTTTTCTTCACCTCCATCTCTACTTAAACTCCACGTTTCACTGAAATGCAAATATATTAAACAGCATTTGTACATCCGTATACATTTCATCTCACTGGTATTAAAAACCAAAAAAGATTTGCTTTTAAATGTAGGCCCTTGCATGCTTCATTTATTCTCTGCTAAACCAATTAAAGCACCATTATTTTGAAAATTGTAAATTAGGAAACTAAACACAGTATCACAGCCAGACAATCTCCTACTTGCAAATTTGTAATAATACACTATTCAAGTAGTATGGAAAGAAGGGTCATGGTCAGCATTCACACTGTTGCATTTAACTTTAATTTCTTTAAACCAGGACCACATTCAGCCTCACCTTTTTTCATTCATGTTTATATTTATTTCTCAGGAGACCAGACTGCATGGATGTATTTCAGTGTCTGTTTCAAGGTTGGAACTTTTCAGTAACATCATGGACGGCAGGAAACATAACCCTAAGTGAAGAAGTGAAAGTTGTGTTTGGAATCAGTTTGTTTTTGTTTTTTAACAATCTATACAAGACTTGAAATTAACACCCCATCAAATTACCTGCTTTTGGTAAATATTGATATTATTGTGAATTCTATCAAGCAAAATGATGCTAATAGTAAAGAAATTCATATGCAGCTAGTAACTAAAAATTGAAGCGACACTATATAAAGGATGACAACTGTCAAAACCATTATAATCAACAATTTATTTATGCTTTCCACAGAAATCAAGAGAAACATTTACAGGAACTCTATTGTAGGATGCTGAGTGGCGCTCTGCAGTAGAACGCTGAGATTTGTCTCGCTCCAAATAATCAGGCAAAGTTTAAGTGTCTTTTAGTACAGCTTTCCCCAAACATTCTGCTCAATTCAAGAGGCACTCTAATCCAACAGGCTGACATATTACAAAAATTAAGAAAAACAAGGCAGGCGTAACAAAAGAGAGTCAGCATACACATGAAAAAGGAGTGTGAAAATCCATGTCTCTGCATCTGTGTAAGAGCATGTGGACTTCACCAAAAACAGCAATTTGAAGATTTGAAGCTGAAATGTATGAACGCAAGAGGAACAAGACTACAAAACAATACATACAAGGTGAAATTAACTTTGAAATTGATGACATATACTACTTAAATCTTGATTGGCAAAATAATTTTTACACATGACATTTATAAAATAAAAAAAAAAAAAAAAAAAAAAAAAAACACACACACACCACAGGGACAATCATCTGAAAGCCTGATGTCCTTGTGTGCTCAAGTGCAATTTTCAGCCCTCACTTTGACTGGCATGTTGTACATACATTTTATGGCTTACTAGGTAAACGGGTCCATATAGACTGGAAAGTTACAGAGATGCAGTTTATAAACAAAACTATGTTACAATAATACACTGGCAGAAAACTAATTGCCAGCTAAATTACATAATGTAAACATGAAATACTAGGCTGTACATCTTGTCCAAAATTATATTCAAATGGTCTGTTTCTTTAACTTGCCTCTGTTTAGAGGCCCATCACCAAAGTGCAAACGGAAATAAAAAAATCATGCTACCCATTCCCTACCCATTCCATTAGCCAGACACAACCCTGAACCTTTTCATTTTGCTTCAGGGCAACTATAGCAGGAAATGCGCAAGATTCGTGCTAAAGTAAAGCGACTTTTCACTACACCTTTAAACTACATGTTCTATACCAAGCTGCATCCAATACATATACCTCCATTACAAAAAAAGGGTTATACTTTTATCATAAGGCAAATAAACACCTTGAGGTGCCTTGATTTGAGCAACAATATTACATGTAGGAGGTGGGACGCATGGATGTCTGTTGGGGTAAATGCACTTTTAAACAGTATTGTTTATTATTTTACGTAACAAAAACATCCGGGTGCAACACAGGTGCATTTCTACTATATCTGGAAATGTGCAAAATCTGCTCTAAAGCAAAGTGACAGTTTTGCAAACTCTACTGTACAAGGTACTGGGAGGAGAAAAGGGGTGACTCAGACACCCATGAAGACCCTCAATCCAACTTTATATACAAGGCACTAAGTAAGGAGGAAGTGAGAGCCATTCGCCTGCATCCCTCTGCAGTGCTCTTAGTCTGGTCGGAATATAGGATATTTGGGTAAGAATTCTATAAGGATCACCTGAAGGAAGGAAAGGAAATATTAATATTAAGGAACTATTTTACTCCAGGCCATTGCTTTTCAAAGATTTTCCAACATCAATTGGGCATTATTTAACCAATTTATCCTTAAATCATTCACATGAGCATTTCACAACATCCTATTAGTTTGGCAGAAAGCATTTGTATCCTACAAGTGTTTGTGTAAATTTAGGTATAAGGAGACTCAATGATGGGAATCGAAAGGCTTCAAACTGGTGTGCAGTTTTATATACAGATTACAATATCAAGTTTAAAGTTTACTTTATTCTATTACACCTTTTGTGAAACTCAGTCATTTCACATTAATGACTTTAAACATATCCATAAATTAATAAATAAGTCCATTACAACAAATTGACTTATTTAGTCCATTTGTTGCGTCCTATACAATTAGGAAAAGTTTTTCTGTGCTCATGGTGGCCGATGCGATGCAACGACCGAGCTGCACTACTGGAGGATTTAGTGCACAACACGCTTATGAGCCACTCTTTCACCATTTAGTCGTCATTTTGTCAAATCTCTGTGTGAGCGTTGCCTTTTATGGGGTTTTGTGGCTGTAACTAGGTGTAAATCAGTTGTTTCATAAATGTGGTTGGTAATTTATGGGTGACATTTGTTAATAAATATTTAGACAAGAGAACAAAGAAAATCAACTTTACTGAAATCTTTACACATTAGTAAATCTGGCAAGGATTTTTTGCTTGGTTTGGCGAATTGAAACAGTCACTCACAACTCATTTACTAAATGACTGATACATGAGGCCCAGTAACCTAGCCACATGCACTTGGGTAGGAAATAAACTAATTTGCAATTAGTTTTGAGGACGAAAGGTCATTTTAGAATTTAGTGATGTCCTTTCAATTTCTGCTACCAAATGTCAATTATTAAGGTATACGCACACATTAACATCTGCAACTGATAAATACTTACATATTCCATCATGTTATTACTCTCACATTTTCGTCTGCTGAGTTTCCAGTGCAGCCCCAGCTGATGAGAATTATAAAGCACTGGAGTTAGTGAATGCTGTACAAGTTCCCAGTCCACGCAAACACTCCAGACATATAGACAGGCTTTACACAAGTGGGTTCACTTGGGTCAAACAGCAGTTAGTGCTCTGAGGAGTTTCCCCACTATACTGGGTGCAGTGTCTGTCAGCCATTTTTTTACTGCTGACCTCTGCACGGTCTGGTCAGCCTCTGCAATCTATCAATAGCCCAGCCAAAAATAGCTGCGAAGGACATGGGCATTTTCACAGTTTAGCATCTAGATTTACAACCATTAACAACATCTACACACTTCATTTACTGAGGCACTGAAAACTACCGGGCACGTTCCTTTATTGCTCTAGTGGTGTAGAGGTGAAATATGCATACCTTGTGATATAATCGGTTGTTTTCCCACTCTAACAATTTCTGAATAGATCTTCGTGTCTGTCAAAAAAAGAAAACACAGGAGTTAAATGTGCCAGTAATCACCCCCTCAATACCGTCAAACAGGTGCTTAGCAAATACTAATAAAACACCCACATTAAGACTTTACAGACATTTATGGACTGAGGCCCCTGTTTAACCAGCTCATAAGCTGCATGTTATGGTCAATAACCTGGTGTGGATTCTCAAACATTTCATAGCACATCCTTCAGCTAACCTGGCTTAATGTGTCAATTGTACACCAGGTCACTAATTACACACCTTGTTATTTTCGCTTCAGCACCAAAGACTATCATTATTAGAGTACTACATGCAGTAAAAGAGGCATGACTGATTTACAGATAGACCGATAACAACAGTGGAGGGTCTCACCCTCTTGTTGAGGCATACGACAGGCCACAGACTGCAGCCAACAGTACAGCAACAGCACAAGCAGCCGCACAGTAGCCATTTCACATTGACTGGTAGGTTCTTCTTCAAGCAAGCGTTCACCCGGTTGATGCTTGTCTTGAACTCCTCTGGAGCAACCTGAAAAAAAGCAGAGGAAATTCCATATTGGCCAGAAAAAGAAAGACACAAAGTCTAATCGTTTTGATCATCATCAACATGCTTCCTTTTACTAATGCGTCAGCTGCTAGCAGAAGAAAACACTGTGCTAAACACAAGCGGCATGTACTAAAAATAAAAAATAAAAAAAAAAAACAGAACATACACAATATGTGCACATGCACAGAATATAACAATGGCATTCATTTAACCTCAATTTGTCAAAGATTGCACAAATTACCAAACGGAAAAATATCCTGTGATATCTTGAGCAGATGGCTTGTTTAAAAAGAAGATAAGATTTCATAATTAAATGCTTCTAACTTGCCAACAAAGCTCCACGATTTCAAGGCAAATGGAGACCAAAAAAAAAAAAGAGAGAGAGAGAGCGAGAGAGAGAGATAAGCCCACAGCCTGTGGCTGTATCGTCCAAACAACATGAATGGCTGCTCATTCCTCACTGGGTATGTACACCATAAAACCGGGGTCGTAATCTTTTATGACAGGATGCAAAGGTCTCTTTGCAAACAGTGAAAGAGCTCTGAATAAAGCCCCACAGGCCTGATCTGCACCCTTCAGTCATCATAATCCTGACCTCATCCATCACGTGTCACCCTAGGTCACAATACGAGAGATACATTTTATTGCCCCGCACTTCCCTCAGCCTGCTCATCCCCCTGCAACCTTTTTTGTTTCCTCATTCGACCCAGGAAGCTTTCCTTTCTTGTGTATAGCACAGTCTTTATTTCATTATTTTGTCACCTGGAGCTGCATCTTCCCAACACTGGGATCCCAGCCTGCCAGGCCCTTAGACTGCTTACTCATTGACAGAAACCACTTTAGTCCATTCAGCTTGCGTTAATTGCACTATGGTGCAGATACCGAAATATTCCAAATTTGTACTCAAGACTTTTTTTTATTTTTAAATACACTATAGAAATAGCCACATACTTGGAGTGATTAGAAGGGGAAAATACATATGAATTCTTTAGGCACCATTACCTTTCCTGTAAGAACAGATGGGAATTCTGTGTCAAATTTGTTGCTAAGTCCAAACCTATAAATACAGAAATTACATGTAAAGCAAGATTCCTCCATATGCTTTTAATATGTTATCAGCATGAAAAGGTCAGTTTCGCAGAGCAAAAACAATGAAACAACGGAACAGGTGATTGTAAAGTTAATATTAGTGCAAAACAATCTGTTCAGATAATGCATTTTGAAAGAACAAGATCTGTCATTTCTAGATCGATGAAAGGTGTCAGATTTGAAAATTATGTGGGGGCTATATAGCAATATAATAATGTTGCAAATTAAAATGACCATTATTACACAGATGACCAATATTATGTTTTATTTCGACATAAATGCCTGTCTGTTAAATAAAACATTGGGTTTTGGCTCCTACTGTAGACACGGGCTGAATCTCAACTGGCTCCCTACTCCCTATATTCGTACACTACGTGGGAGAGGCATGATATGGCTTCTGCACCACATGTAGTGCACTACATATCCGACAGAGAGTGATTGGCCATTTTTCCCGGAAGTAAATGAAGGTTAAGGAACAAAGAGCAGTAACATTGTGTAGATAAGGAGTTAAGATAAACTAATGTGTGCGGAACTGTTTGGGTTTGTAACAAACCGTATAGCCCAATTTACATATTAGAGAAGATGAACACATTGGTGGTTACAAAAGTTAATTAAAAGACTTTATGCACGTGAAACTATTGACTATACAGTAGACTTCTATGATAAACAAATAAGACATGCAGGCTACAGATATGTGCAGCTATTCATGGAGATCAATAAAACATGTACAGGATCATTGATCGGGCTTACAAAACCAGTGTCGCTGAAACAAATGTGTGAGAGAGAGAGACAGAGAGAGAAAGAGAGAGAGTGTGAGAAAGAGTGTGAGAGAGAGAGAGTGTGAGAGAGAGAGAGTGTGAGAGAGAGTGAGAATGTGAGAGAGAGTGTGAGAGAGCGTGTGTGAGAATGTGAGAGAGAGTGTGAGAGAGCGTGTGTGAGAATGTGAGAGAGAGTGTGTGAGAGAGAGTGTGTGAGAGAGAGAGTGTGAGAGAGCGTGTGTGAGAATGTGAGAGAGAGCGTGTGAGAGTGAGTGTGAGAGAATGTGTGAGAGAGTGTGTGAGAGAGAGCGTGTGTGAGAGAGAGAGAGAGTGTGTGTGAGAGTGTGTGTGTGAGAGAGAGCGTGTGAGAGAGAGTGTGTGTGTGAGAGATAGTGTGTGTGTGAGAGATAGTGTGTGTGTGAGAGATAGTGTGTGTGTGTGTGAGAGAGAGAGAGAGAGAGAGAGAGAGAGAGAGAGAGAGTTGGCCTGCGTGTATTTTGAGCGCTACCATCAAGCAAGCAGTGAAAAACGTACACAGTTGAAGGCTAGCATGGAGGCTAAACACATCAGCACTAACCACAGAGGCATAAAGCGGCAGCTCGGCGGCGCTCGTTCGCTTACACAGTGATGTGGCCGGCCCCTCGCATTATCACAGCTTCGGGGCAGTATCTGGCGAGGTGTTCTTCACTCACTATTCGCTCGTCTTCTTCTTCTAACTCATAAATGGTATCAAAGTCCGCCATGTTGGGCAGTAAGACACTCATGACGTTTCTGACACCGCGCGAGTGACGTCGGGGTTACGTGAAGCGCGCGGCCGCTGAAGGGCGGGGCTTACAGTGTGAGCGTCAGAGGCGGGAAAGCAAAGAGGGGCTGATCAGAGTGCGTCACCATTCAGTATGAAAAACTCAAATGAAACTCATGGAAAGAACAACCGGTGTGATCAACCTTGCTACATAATCATGTAGCCTCATAAGCTTATTGAAGATATTCAGATAGTTCGGCTACACATTGAATGTCATGTAAATGATACGCCTACTACTAGACTGTCTAATCTAATAGACACGTGGTTCTCAAAGTGGAGTCCAGAACCTTCCAGGCATCCGTGAAGCATAGCCATTAAAACACTTTAAATAAATAAATAAATAAATAAATAAATATTACTCTTTCACAGTTTACAGTAGACACAATCACGAACAATTATCAAAGATATGATGTAATATTAATTTATCTTCGTTATTAGCCAGGTCCTTTCTGTGGATTTAATCCAAACCTCAATAAATCAAGAACACGTAAGCCTATTATTACTGCTATAACTCTTATTACTTCAATAGAAATGTGTTCTGTGAGGGGAGAAAATCTCTATTGCTCCAGTAATAAGTAAAACAATTACTGTACACGCTTAAATAATGATCCTGGTAGGTTATATGAATAGTTGGATTATGTTCATCAAATAAATATAATAAATGGTCTGAAGAGACGAGTGGAATTATTTATTTATTTATTTATTTATTTTACAGTTAAAGAAGTCCTTGGCTGAAATAAAAAACTATTAATCGCTCATCGTCAAATTGGGCTATATAATTTATAAACTTTTTTTTTTTTTTTTAATAATCCTAAAAAGGATTGGTGAAATAACCAAAAGTCTAGTATCTAACCTAATTCCTCTGACAATAATAAAACAATAATCTTTACAACAGCTTACATGGCAGGCTTCACAGCACATCACAGTCTGGCCTGTGTAATATAGGCCTATAGCTAAATAGCAGTAAAATGAGCAGATGAGCTCTTGTGTCCTCTTGGTTAATCACAGTTATATTTGCTACAGAAAGGAAATTGTGTGCAGCCTGTTTTTTTTTTATTATTATTATTTGTCCTAATGAATATTACACATCGTTTTTCCTTTTAGATTTTGGGGCTTCTGTGCAATTACATATGTTCATATCTTCATTAGGATGTTCACACTTTGCACTAAAATTATTCCATGGGTCAAACCTTTTTTCTTCTTATTCTTCTTCTTGTTAAGACTTGTATTATGAATGAAATTAAAATTTCCAAATTAGGTTATAAGCAATGTTTGGTCTGCCGAATGTGTTTATCCACAGAAACTTTAGATGAGAGACAGGTCCACATGTTGGCATATAAATATGCGTTTTTTTGGCATTCTTGTGGATATTAATGACATGATTCCGAGATGCTTTCCAAAACATTTATTTACATTTGGAACGTTATTTACACTCAAAACGTTCTACCCATAAATCCGAAATCTGCATTCACCCGGCCATGAATCCACAAGCTCGCGCCCCGGGACGTGTGGTCTGGAGCGCGTGAATCCCTTTGAGCGCTGGGTGTCGGGTCCTTGCAGCGGGTCGGAGTGCTCAGTTTTAAGTCGGTTGTCTTGGAGTAAGATACTCCAACTTTGAGTTTACTGCGTGACCGTAACTTGCTGAATGTTTCTTATGGACGGTAAGACGTTCAATCCTGGAGACGGATAAACGGGGCCGTGCACATCCGAGGGACTGAGCGAACCGGGAACGGGCAGCGGACTCACCGAGCCGGGGTCACTGTGCACGGAGCCGCTGCTTCCGTCTGACTGACCCAGCTTCTTCTTGATCAGCTTCCTCTCCTTGGCGCGGCGGTTTTGAAACCAAATTTTGACCTGGAACAAAAAACAACATCTTTTACCACCTTACAACAGCCTTAATGGTTTGTTGGCTATATAAATGTTGGCCTGAGTTTGTATTCCAGGTTGTACCTGTCTCTCTGAGAGACCCAGATTCACCGCCAGCTCGGATTTCCTTCTAATAGTAATGTAACGATTAAAGTGAAACTCCTTCTCCAGCTCCAGTCGCTGGTGATCCGTGTAGACCACTCGATATTTCTCCTTTGTTCTCGTTTTTCCTAAACAGATGCAGGAAGGTAATATTAAATCTATAGGCTAAAGAAAATAACAAGAAATTACAAACCAACCGAAAATATTGTTTATTAAAACAAAATGATAATAATAAAAGTTTATTGAAATGAACCCCATCGGAAGTCCAAAATGAAAGTATCAAAGCCTTGTGTGTGGGCAGTGAAATGTAAAATGGTCTCTCTCGCAAATCATTTTGTCTGGACAGTATTGCCAAAGCACCAGGCCTGCGCTTGCAAAGAAAGATCATATTAATGTGTATTAAGATCTGTAAACTGAGCTTGTGATCTTCTCTGATAAACAAGTTTTGAACAAACTACAGAACAAAGAGTCGCACAGATATGATCTACACGCCAGTGATGTGTTAAGAGGGGTTACAAAGAAGGTTCCTGCGAGGATGCTTGGCATACAGCCAAGAGCAGGTTCTGATTTATAATCCAGTTGTTATTCATAATCGGAAGAAGAAATAAAATACGTCATGTGTATCCGTAAATTTTGTCATTTTTATGTTTGAAGTTGTTGGGGGAAATTGGAAACAGTAGTTTAATCGGTTCATTAATACAAGTCGGTGACAAGCATAATACTTGATGCAAAAATAAAGAAAGAAATTACAGTTGGACAAAATCACTGGCAATTGAAAATCTTCTAGACGTAAGATATTTTAATGATATGTTTAATGACATGTTGGCATATCCTAGTCAATTTATTTCTTCAACATATATGTATATATGTATATATGTGTGTGTGTGTGTGTGTGTGTGTGTGTGT